>SKCR01051883.1:0-37793 GCA_019454045.1 Zanthoxylum bungeanum | reverse complement strand
ACATATAAACAATAAAGACAATAATATCGGACTTCGTATACCCGATTGAACACATCTTACATTCAACCGAATATACATCAATCGGCGCGGCAAAGCATCGTGATAAAGGATTTTAACCCCTCAGAATAGGGGACCTTTAATCCAACTTACTAAGCCCATGCGCTCGATCATATCATACATATAAACAATAAAGACAATAATATCGGACTTCGTATACCCGATTGAACACATCTTACATTCAACCGAATATACATCAATCGGCACGGCAAAGCATCGTGGTAAAGGATTTTAACCCCTCAGAATATGGGGCCTTTAATCCAACTTACTAAGCCCATGCGCTCGATCACATCATACATATAAACAACAAAGACAATAATATCGGACTTCGCATACCCGATTGAACACATCTTACATTCAACCGAATATACATCAATCGGCGCGGCAAAGCATCGTGGTAAAGGATTTTAACCCCTCAAAATAGGGGACCTTTAATCCAACTTACTAAGCCCATGCGCTCGATCACGTCATTACATAAACAAATAACATGCGGAAATCAAGTAACGAATGACAAACACAATCAAAATAACATAAAGCAAAATATGCGACGTTTACTCAAGTGGTACGTGGAGTTGTATCCCGAGTACAGATCTACTACCGTCCATTCGAATCGGCTATGAAATTTATGTCCGGGTTTCCATCCTTTATACCACGAGAGGCGACACATTTTTCATTTTATTCAAGGGTCACAACATACATCATTTTACAATATGTGCATATTTATCTACTCAATGGCCACAACATGCAATTTAATATAGTAATCATGCGAACAAAACTCAATAAATAATAAAGATAAAACAGAAAACAAGTGTGAAAAATACCCTCAGGTCTAACCTTTTTTGCCGACTTTCAGACTTACGTTTCACGGAGATCAGAAGGGTTAAAGCTCCTCAACTTCTCTGGTTCACTTCCATAGACACATAGTCATACTACCAATGGAATTCTGAGGGGGTCTATCCAGAGCGAAGCTGTTTCCCGTACCATCGGTAAAAACACAACCTCCTATTACACTTGCATGAGTATCCTATACCCAAATATATGAGAACTATGTCGTTGTGCCCTCACAACGCGCACAAGTGTAATACTAGTCTTTACGTATTATCGATGTCCAATCTCGATAATACTCTGACTATGGATATTTAATGATTATCCTTCGTGGACTGATACTGTCTCATATCATTCTCAATCCAGGAACAAATCACAAGGACCTCTCATCATTTATACATCTAGGTGATCTAATCACAAATGATAAGAGTGCAATCTTCTTTATCACATAGTTAATTTGTACAACAACACCATAATATGTACAAATAGTGACGCTATGGGTCATAATTGTCCAACAATCTCCCACTTGGCCTATAGCCAGTCACTCGAGTGTCTGACACTCGAACTATGTACGGTTGGCTCAAACTGTTGAGAAAAGGCTTTCGTCAGCGGATTTTCATGATTATCGTCTGATGCGATTTATTCGATCATCATATCGCCACGATGTATGATCCGAACGAATCAGATGAATATCGAAGTATATATTTGGATCGTTGATGAGACCATTAATTCTTTAGCCTGTGCTCAAGCCTAGCTCAGCTGCTAACAGAATTATATCTAATCTAATTAGATTTATTATCGACCCAGAAGGCTTCTATTGCTGCCTCAGCTGCAGCAATATTCCGCATTTGTTGTTTATTCGGTAACAGTATCTTGCTTGGAAGATTTCCAGCTCACTGTACCGTTATTTAAACTGTATATTACCGTTTTTCGAATTATAGTCGTTTATATCGGTTAGGAAACTTGCAGTAGTGATCCCAATCACTTCAAGTTCTCCATCTCCATAGATTAAGACAGCATCCTTAGATCTCTAAGATACTAATGGATGTTCTTAACATCAATCCAGTGATATCACTTGGATTGGCCTGTTTGTGATTTCATATGCTCAAAGCGTATGAGAAACCAGGTAACGTACATTTTTCAATGTACGAGTTCTCGGAGAGTTTTCTCGAAAGCCAAGCTTTTACCGATTATATTTTATGGGAATATCATTTCCAAGAAATGACATATTATTATCATTATTGTAGGACAACCACTGTCAGTGCGCTCCCACTAACCCTCTTATATACACAAGAATCTTTTCGTTTTTTGAATTAAATCATAAACTATTATGATTACATCAAAACGACAATTCCAAGAACCTATGCTTGCTTCAATCCAAACGTGGATCGAATAACCTGCAAACCTTGTTTGCTAGTTATTGTACGACAAAACCGACAGGATGTTGTAAACATCCTCCAAAAGGTTTCCGTTTAAGGAAAGCGATTTTCTCATTCCAGTTGCCATATTTCATAAATGAAACATGCAACTTAAGCAAGCATTATCCAAATGGATTTACCGTGGCAACAGGTAAAAGGTTGAATCGTAATCAACACAATGTTGATAACAATACGTTGGTATGTTGCCATCCATGTATGTCTTCCTTGAAGACTGATAAAGTACCAATAGGCACAATGTCTTGCGGTACATCAACTAGTATCCAAACTAGTTGATATACATGGAATCCATTTCGGACTTATGGCACTTTTCCATAATAGGGAGTCGATACCTTGTATCAGTTCCTCATACGTAGTTAGTTGGTATACCTCAATAAGATTGACATATTTATGAGGTGAGATCAGAAACCCATACCCCAGGTTGTTTCTGACTCTCTCTGACTTACGCGGTTCTTGTGTATTCGAAGATTAATGGCAATAGTTTCATCCTTGATGAAATTTTGTGTTCCATTAAGGATCGGTGCCAGGAATAGTATTACTCCGATTTTCATCGAGTTTTACTATCCTCCCACTTACCACTGCATATAGGTATTCCTCTTAGGAAAACCGCATGGTGAGCAACAATTACATTGTTCTCAAGTGAGTTGTATAGTACAATACTTTGGTATCCCTAGGATTACCAACAATTGGCACTTATCCAATTTGGGTTCTAGTTCGGTATCATCCAAAACACATGCCTAGCATACCCAAATTATCAGGAATGAGAAACCCGGTTTCTTTCCCGTTCATATCTAATATGAAATCTGTCAAACAGATTTTATGGAACCTTATTCAAAATAAGTTTTGCACTGTTAATGCTTATCCGTTGAAGGAAATGGTAGATCAGTGCGACTTAGGATTAACCTTATCATGTCCAACAAGATTCAATTACTCTAGTTCGGACACGCCGTCAGGATGACGTGTTCCGGGAGGAGTCCTCTTTGAAAGAATACTGTACTCTCTCAAGTATATTAGAAACTTATTGCCTAAGTATTTTCCAATACGGTCTTACCATGACAGTTTAATACTTTAGCCGATCTGTTTGTCTATTTCGCGTCGAAACTATAAAAGTTTCTGATTTGTGTTCTTCAAAAGAAACACATAACCATAACGAGATGCCACATCCGTAAAGGTCACGAAATATTCATATCCACTTCTAGCCTAGCTAGACATGGGCCCACTTGCTTCACTATGAACTAGGGCTAACAGATCTGTGGCATTTGCACTTTTACCAAGTAAATAGTGTTTAGGCACTTTGCCCAATTAACTAGATTCGTAGACTTTATTTGACTAGAATCAAATCAGTCCGAGTACCCACTCTTCAAAAATATGGATATACGATTCTGTTTTTAGTTGTGTCCCAGACAACAATGCCACAATTGGTTCTTCTGATCAAATCAGTTTGAGCTGTTTGTTTGTCATGTTATATTTGAGATTTATTTATATTCAAAATATAAATTCTGTTATTCACATCTAATGTGTTTTCTCAATATCATCTTTATATAATGAAACACTTTAGTGTTCTAGAATATAAAGGTAAACCCACAGTGGGTTAAACACTGATATAGAGATAATGTTTCTAGTCAAACTAGTTACATTATAACAGGTTCCTAATTTAGGTACACGCCCGAAGGTAGTTCCTAAACTTAGGTATCTACGGTTAAAACAGCGACTTTCGTCCCGTTTCCAATTTGCAGATAATCTATATTGAAGTCAGTATCCTGTTCATAACAGATTCTGAACATCAATACATATATTTTATGTATCACACTAAGTATTTAAAATCTAATTTTAATACTAGTAGTGAACATAATGTTGACAAACATATTTGAAGTCAGAACCTTGCTCGCCTTCATTCCTTCATGTCTGCTTTGTCCAAACGGCAGTCACGCTTCCGCGATCCCGTTTTCCACAATTTAGGTAGATATTTTGGGATATGTCATTTATCTTCCTAGAAGATAATGATGATTCAGCCTTTGCCCTTTTCATATTCCAGAAGCTTTTGGCCAAGCCTCAGGTTTCTAGAATATCGAAGTAAGGTGCGCCTTGCGCTACTTGCCTCATTGCAAACTTTGACTTTGTCTCCTTGAGAATAGTCATTAACTCTCCAAGAGTTATTAATTACAATTTAGTACTTGTAAAATCTAAGTATAGATTTATGAAGATCCTTCAATTTCAGTATCATACTTTAAGAATCTAATCATTTGTTCTGACAAAGAAATTAAGGAGTCTACTTCGGTAAGTATAATGGATTAAGCACTAAAGTTATCATCACATGAATCTTCCAAAGATTATGCTCGACTATTTGCTTAACTCCGGGCTTTAGGCATAATATGTTATTTTATCAAATAAAGTAACTTATTATTTTCCAGGACCATCCTGAAATTATTCCCAATTTTGAAAATTAAACCATTTAAATACATTTTCCCTAGGATTATGTTTTAAATGTCAATCTTTCAATTTTTATCTTGATTTTAATAGTCAACTATTCAATCAATGATTTAGGTACTATTTATTATAATGATTACTATAGTCCAACTATTTAATCAACTATAATTAATTGTTTGTATATAGTCCAACTATTTATTAAAACAAACATTTAAATATTAGTCCAACTAACATTTAATTTATTTGACGAATGATATTTGTTTGAGCGCGCGTATGGCAAGTAATTAAACGAATATTGCAAATTCAATTCTTGCCTCCCACTATTTTTCGGCGAGCCTCTAACCCTCTGTCGAGTATTCGGGAAACCGTATTTCCTAGCGGGCTAGGATCTCGTTAAATATCACACAATCTTGACTTTGGCCAACAAATTGTATGATAATTAACTAGGTAGATCTCTAAGATCGATTGGATCCAATCAATTCCTAGATCCAGTAGGGGGATATCCAAGTCCGAAACATATATCTTATATATGCCAATACATCCAATGAATTACCTAACCTTTTTCCTCTGAATCAACTAAGCCTTGGCTTTGGCACAACAAACTTAGTGATCCCAGTTAAGCGCGACCCATTGACCATGGAAAGCTTCGTAATCAATGTCAATGGACAAGAAGTGGTCTTGACTTTGGCCAACAAACCACAACTTGGACAAGACACCAATATGGAACAAAGCTTTCGTGATTCAAACACATCCTCGACGGATAAAGGCCTTGACTTTGGCCAACAAGCCAATGCCAGTCTCGGATCTTGAGTAAGAATCACTCAATGGAAGGAAAAACGCTTAATATTTTGTGAGGGTTTTTCGAGTGCAAATTGACAACCAATTTATTATCTTTGTTAAGGTCTCATCATCATACACCATTAAACATGCATTCTAAACACATAATAAAGCGCATATGAATAAAATAATAATGATATACGGATGGATACTTTACACATTGATCCTATATCAAATCTCTCCATTTCTCTCTCCCGCTAGCACATTTATTACTTCTACCCGTTACACTACACTTCTAAAGAAACCTCATTTACATTGAGGGGAATATGTGAGAAGAGAATACAAAGAATAAGGAAGTAATAAGGCTGGACACGCAGGTTCAATTAATAAATCAAATTTATTACAACAATTTCTAAAATTGCCACACCCATCTAATATCCATCTGATATACATTATTCATGCATCGCAACCATGTATTCACACAAGCATGTTATCAATCAATCTAATCAAATTAATTAATCTGATAATTAGTGATCACAATGTTCAAACAACGATTTGATTTTGTTCGAGTCAAACTCATTTGCGAATAAGTACTCAAAGTACGAATTCTTGAATTAAATTAAACTACATAATTAAATCCATTCAATTTGTATTTAATACTAATTCACTATTTAATTCCAAATTAAATACTACACTTTATTAACGAACCTATACGACTTAAATTCCAAATTTAATCGTTACGGGTCTCAAAGCCCGATTAACGTCCAACGTCAATTCAATTAAAGTCCAATGGGCTTTTAATTAATTCTTAAGGAGTGGACTTTTGGTCAACTTGGGTCAAACCGAATAATCAAAATCCAAACAAGGAGTTACCCCATAAGCCCAGAAATCAATTTAGGCCCATTAGGCCCAATTAAACTTTAAAGGTCCATTAGTCGCATTTGGGCTTTATGGAAGCGATTTTTGGCCCAATTGGATCCAACCACACCAAGCCTAAACCCAACTGGTACAACAAGCCCAATAAGCCCAATTACAACACTTAAGCCCAATTAAACTTTAAAGGTCCATTAGTCGCATTTGGGCTTTATGGAAGCGGTTTTGGGCCAAATTGGATCCAACCAATTTTGCCTAAACCCAACTTGGTACAACCAAGCCCAATAAGCCCAATTACAACACTTAAGCCCAATTCAAATTTAAGGCCCAAATAATTAAATTCAAAAATCCAATTTCCAATTTAATTACACTAAAGTGTATAACACAATTAATCACCCAAATCAATATTTCCAAAACATCAATTAGCCTAATTAATCATGCTTATCATTATAAATTATGTCCAACACATTTTAACAAAAATCAAACCCATATACATGCATATAACTCTTGGCAATTGTAGGGAATTTGTGTCCGATTCGGTTTCAATCCAATTAAATCCACAATCGACATTAAATCAACATTCCCGAATGATTCCAATTCATCCAATGAACAAAAAATCAAAAAATTCCAAGACAATTAGGGCTCAAGGCATTCGGCCAACACAAAGAATTTGGGGAAAAATGTTCCAAACATTATTTCTTGAAATTGATCCAATCAATCATCAATTAAACATACTCTAAGCATACCAATTCATCCAATTTCATTAATTCATGCTCAAACACATTTTACCCAAATTTTAACCCTAAGTCAATATCATGCTTAACCTTGCTCTGATACCATTGTTGGTGTTAGCTAAGGTCCCAAGATCATTAAACAAGCATGAAACAAGTGCGAATACAAATCAATGAAGTTGCGGAATACTTACATCGATCGGTTGAGCGACGCGGTAGGCAACAAAATCTGATTTTCTGCCTCATGAAGTCACGGCAGTGAGCTGCATCTAGTCCATTGTTTTCGGCCATATGTCTTTAAGTTTTGAGCTCCAAGCTTCGTCAAACGATTCCCGGCTCATGGGTGGACTTCCCTATCACCTTCGCATGTCTCTCGGAGTGTTAGCTCTTATGAAATTTGCCACAAAAATCAAACACTTGCTTCTCATTTCTCCTTAGCTCACGGCAGTTCACTGCCAAAACCAGTGAACAAATTCCACTCCATGGGCGTGAATGAGAGAGAGATGAGAGGAAGAGAGAGTGGTGTTTTGTTACTTAATTATGGTAAATGAATTTCTAAAATCATATACACCATTTGCTTTCCAAAAGTCAAAGTAATTAAATAACAATATATGTCATTCAAGCATTAAAAGCTTTCCAACAACTCCCACCAATCCATCAATCAATCAAATCAAGTGACAAGTTGTCACATCACTCAAAGTGACTAATGATTTGACGCTTGATGGGATTAGCAATTTGACGCTTGATTTGACTTGCGCGCCGCACTCGAATTCGAAATGAGAATGCACTCGCAAACAATCCCGGGCTCGGGTTCACTAATTCCAAATTAACGAATTTTCCGTTGCGTCGTAATTAAATGATTACGCCTAGCGAAATCACTATTCACGTTGCTAACGAATTAATTCTAAATTAATTCGTTCGCCCGAATTAATTCTAAATTAATTCGTTCGCCCGAATTAAAATCTAATTTTAATTCTGCGTCGAAATCTAATTTCGTATAATATATCGAATATATTATTTAATCGATTAATTCCAAATTAATCGTTATCTCTCTTTAATTGATATTTTATCCCAGATAAAATATCTCCGTAATTAATCCCAGATTAATTTCTCTCTCTTCTAATTAATCCCAGATTAATCTAGAAGTGCGAGTCATACGTCATCGGTGAATCTTCGGGAAGCGACCCATGAGATCCCCGGATATGTTGGCAGTAAATTCGGTCGTCGGACTATCCGAACACGTGAGATACGCTAAATCGGGCACTCGAAGTCCTATATAGATGTGGGCATATGTCACATCTCTTCCTTTTCATCCTTATTATCTATCTCATTTTCTGCACCGCATCATTGCACATTTATTTTGATGTACAATTGCCTTTTTGATTACCTCTTTACGTCATGCACTTAATTGTCTCTCTTTATTATGCATGCTTGTACAATTATTATTTACTTGCGTTTCCGTATAATGTGTTTATGAAATTATATGCTTACTGTTGTTCTGATTTACCTTTATGCATGCAAACTTAGATATGAGCTTTATTTTCATGATGTGAACTTAGAAATAGAATACTCTTGGAAATATATGTTGCGTAGATTCGATTAAATTATTGCACAAATCATTTCATTACAAGTGGCATAAGTAAGGGACCATTCTGAACCCAACGGTTTGAGGTATTCCCTTGCGAGGGGTGAGTGCGGCCTTAAATCATTTTCCCGGTTCACACTGGGTGGCGACTCCTATATTCTCCGGTTTAGTCCCCCGTGGGCTATTCCGTACTCCCAATTAGGCCGCGAGCCTAGAACAACGTCGCCGATTTCTATGTCCTACAGGTATCGTTGCTATAAGCCCTCATGAGACTACAACTCGTCCACTATGGACACCTAGCGGTTTAAAGGCTTGTTCCATACACTAAATGAAACGGTGATCCCTACGAAAGTGGCTTAGTTTAATTTTATTTTAAAGTTGTTTTTTTTTATGTTTTGCTTGAGGACTAGCAATATGTTAAGTTTGGGGGTGTGATAAGTGGTAAATATATCAATATTTACCGCCCATTTTTACTTAATATTTTATATAGTTTCTTGAGTTTTGTGAATATTTTGATGTGTTTTGTGTTATTTTGTAGATAAATAAAATAACAGGACTCTCTGCAATCAAACCATGGCTTAAACGGCGAAAATCGGATGAAAAATGGCAAATTGGAATTATATGTCGCGACACGCAACACTTCTGCGTCGCGACCGCTAATATGCGCCAGACACATGTCAAAAGCAGAGAAACTTACTATCATGTACACTTACTAAAATACATCTGCCACGTGTCAAAATCACAGCAATCGTGATAACGTGCGCCGGACACGTGTCATCATCCCATACTACAGAAAATAAACGTCATTACTGACGTTAGTGTCACGACGCCGAGCCAATAATTTTACCGATGGACACGTGTCATCATCGCGTTGAATTAGTGGCGCGTCGCGACGCAAGAGGCATAATTTTGCCTATATATTGAAGCTGAAATCAGAAGGAAAATTCATACCTTATTCTGGTGATTTCCTTAAGAATACGAAGAAGATTGTATCTTGTTTGTTTATTTACAGCTTTCTATATTTAATTTTTTTATTTTACGCAATAGTACTTTCTTTATTTTACTTTGCAGTCTTTATTTTTACTGTTCAGTATGAAGAGGTAAATCCCATCTGCTGGGGTGAAAGGTTAAGCTTTTATTACTAATATTTAGATTAATCTCCCTTAATTATAATATATAAACTATTTAAAACCTGAATTAATGGGATACCGCCTTTATGGTCGGTTGTACTTAATTAAATTGATTTTAGCCTGACTAAATTGGATACCGCCTTTATGGTCGGTTGGAATTAATCATCAAATTTGACTTAATCAGGATACCGTCTATATGGTCGGTTGGTAATGTCATGACTTGGAGGTCGTAACTAGAGCTGCGTACTAATTTTTATATTTGAACTCTTGCTTTGTTGTAACTGATCTATTTCATCGGGGATTTTATATGACTTAACAACGAAGGTCTTTGCTTGGCTGATCACTTCTCACTTGACTAGTAAGTATATGACATTATCTGTCTCTCTTAATATCTAACTCATGCATCGTTCCTCTCGTCATACTTTGGTAAACTACCTCAGAGT
Source organism: Zanthoxylum bungeanum (assembly GCA_019454045.1). Taxonomy (NCBI): domain Eukaryota; kingdom Viridiplantae; phylum Streptophyta; class Magnoliopsida; order Sapindales; family Rutaceae; genus Zanthoxylum; species Zanthoxylum bungeanum. The sequence continues at coordinate 27,509 of SKCR01051883.1, read as the reverse complement.
TCGTGGCTTCATTGATTATTCCTAAGTTCTTTACTGAAAGCTACTACCTTGTTCTCATTTCATACGTTCTTTGCTGAATATTCTTGGCTACCTCATCTCTGGAGTTCTAGTTGTGCTCAACATTCTTTATCTCCAAGGAAATCTCTTTCTCTAGATTTTTAGATATGCTCACCAATTATTCGACTCGATCGGGTTCTTCTTAGTTAGTACTTTTGACTCTTACTAGAAATATTGGTGTCTGACAGTTAGGTTTCCCATGTTCCCTTTCCGGAATCAAGAGGTTTACAGAAGTGATCCTTGTCGTTATTAGCAATGCTTGCACTTGATACTTCCTTTGCCCCACTTGTTCAACTTGATCTTAATATTCTTTCTCATATCTTGACTACTCAACTCTTTATTTTATTCTTGGCTTTGATGACTATGGGCTTTATTATTGGAGTTGGTGCTTGGAGCGCCAATCCGAATAATGTATAGTACATTATATTTTATTATTTATTAATAAAATAACTATATTTTCATTTCAAACCTTATTAATGGTAATGTCATTATGCATATTAGATTGATATATATGTCGAGAATGGCATCGATCTTAAAATATTCATGTAATAATATTGGATATTGGGTGGTTCGACATTGGGATAGTATCACTATTATAAACTATTCTTAAAGTAAATAATCTTAGTTGTTGGTTTTTGAATACTGTCGAATTCCTATAACCGAGAAGACAAGCACATGTCGTATATTCGAATTAGAGTTCCAATGGTTTAACACGATGTATCATGAGCATGGGAAGCTCATATAAACATGTGGGTATTCGTTGGAGCGAATACAGAATGACTTATAGGTGATTTCTAATAGTTGGAAGTACACACCACCATCAATAGAAATCTCCTCGAGTCGAATAGCATATGTGATCCTTTGACTATATGATAGCATTGATTTTGTGTGAGATCCTCCACATTTTGATGTCATGTATTTCAAAAACCTTTCATGGTCTGGCTTCTAGATGTTCGTTGGGTATGGACCGATGCACCCATTAATTAAGTGCATATCAAGATAGGATCTGTCGGCCCGTATGTGTACCATAAGGGGTTTAGGTATCCATATGATTAAGTCACGATTCTTAAGACTTTGGCGCCAACGCCGATCATCTAGGGTGGATCGCTTTTATCAGAAATGGTTTCTGATTAAGTTATAAAGAATCGTGGACATGTCGACATGATATGTGTTGGGATTTATGTCCTAAAGCTTCAAGTATTGTAAAACGGATTTGATTATTGTAATAGTGATAAATGCATTATTCATTTTATCAAAGTTGTTTGATTTATATCGCATATTGTCCAATTGTCTTGTTTACCTTGATTACTCGTGTACCTTCAGACTTAGTGTATTTTTGATGCACAAGAGGATTTAAGTCTGAACTTAGTAATCTAAATAGTCCATAGAGAGCAAACAAATAGGGTACTTTGTTTGTGGTTTATCTATAGCTGCGGTCCATTCTATACTTGTATGACGACCTTGATCCCAGATCGTTCATGTAGTGACATGGGAATGGAGGCAACTTGTATGATGAGATCATATAGGACTGGACTTAGATAAATACGAATTTCTTTTAATATCCGTTAACCGAAGAAATTCATTTTATCTAATAGATGGTCATATATGGATTCGATCTTAATCCTGAGTGTACTACGAACTCCTGCATGACAAGCTATGTCTTTTGATTTACTATGGTGAGGTTGGTGTTGCATTCTCGACCAATAACTACGTATTTTGGGGATATGGTTTGGTGTGTAGCTAGGAACGTTTTATATAGATATGGAATTCACTCATTCTTACGAGAAGCAGAAGAATATTGTTTTTAAGAGTTGATTCGGGACTTGAACAATTTGAGCACTCAACTTTTCTACTGCGAATAGAAAGCTTTATATTCATAATTTTTATGAATTAATTGTTCATTATAGAATCAATGGTACTTAAGAGACAAAATATTTAGAGGGGTTTATCAGACTTTTGACCCGACTCTATTCATCAGATATTCGTGAAGGGCTATATCCATATGTAATGATTATATCGATGGACACCGAAGATGTTCGGTTTTATTTTATCCATCTACGGTAACGGGAGTTCAAATTCGAGTTTTTAGTACAATAACGCGGAGTTAATAATTCGTAATATTTGATTAAAGAGTTTAATTAATATTTCGGAATTATTGGAGCTCAGAACCGTAGGTCCATTTGGTCCCCGTGCTAGCTCGATTAACTGTAGCAAACCTAATATAATTATATTGTCTAATTATATGCTCACTTTATATTTGTATATTATTAATGAGATTAATAATATTTATTGTCACAAATGAAAACTATGTTAAATTAGTTTAACTTAATGTTTTCTAGAATTCTTTGATTATGAGATAATCAAGTCTTGATTATGAGATAATCAAGTTAGTAATAATTATGAGATAATTACTACAACATAATTGAAGGTAAATAAATCATTATTAAGATATTGATTTTTATTTACCATTGGAGACAAAGCCATATGGCTTACCATGTCATCTAAGCAATTATGTCTATTAGGTGGCATATTCCAGAGAGTCTTATTATATGGCTTACATTTCATTTATAGTTGATTACATAATTGGATTATAGTAATCAATATATTTGAAGTTAACCAATCAATAGTAGTTGATTATATAGTTAGACTATAGTAATCATTATATTCGATTGTACCCGAAATCTTTGATTGGATAGTTGGACTATTGAAATCAAGATAACTGAAAGATTAGCGTTTAAAACATAATCCTGGGTGAAAATGTCTTTTACGGCTTTAATTTTCAGATTGGGAAAGAACCTCAGGATAGTCCTGGGAACTGAGAAGTTATTCTATTTGATAGAGAAACCTTTCAGGCCTGAGCCCGGAGTTGAGCAAATAGTGGAGCATAAGCTTTGGAAGACTCATGGTGATGATAACTTTAGTGCTCAATCTGTTAAGCTTGCCGCAATGATTCCTTAATTTCTTTGTCAGAACTAAGGATTAGATCCTTATAGTATCATATTGAAATTGAAGGATCTTCATAGATCTATTCTTAGATCTTAGAAGTACTAATTGCAATAGAAAACTCTTGGAGAGTCAATGGCTATTCTCAAGGAGACAGAGCCAAAGCTTGCAAAAGGGCAAGAAGCGCAAGGCGCATCTTACTCCTACATCCCAGAAGGTCTAGGCTTGGCCGAAGGCTTCTAGGGATGTCAAAAGGGGCAAAGGTAAAATCGTCACAGTCTTCTAGGAAGACAAAGGATATATCCCAAGATGTCTGCCTAAACTGTGGCAAACGGGGTCACTGGAAGCGTGATTGCCGTATGGACAAGGCAGACATGAAGGAAGTGAAGACGGGTAAGGCTCCGGCTTCAGGTATGTTTGTTATAAACATGTCCACTGCTGGTTTTAAAATTGGATTTTAGATATCGGATGTGGTACATAAATATATGTACTGATGTGCGGGATTTTTAATTAGCAGGAGACTGGCTTTAGATGAGATCAACCTATGAGTTGGAAACGGGACGAGAGTCGCTGTTTTGGCCGTAGAAACCTAAGTTTTGGAGCTGCCCTTTGGGCAAGTACTTGAATTAGGAAACTGTTATAATGTTTCTAGTTTGACTAGGAACATTATCTTTGTATCTAGTTTAACTCGTTGCGGGTATACCTTTATATTCTAGAACACTAAGTGTTTTGTTTATAAAGATGATTTTGAGATAAGCACATTAGATGTGAATAACAGTATTTATATTTAGAATATAAATGAATCTCAAACATATAATATGACAAACAAAAGCTCAAACTGAATAAATCTGTTGAGACTTAAAAGTGGCATTGTTGTCTGTGACACATTAACAATAATCGTATATCCACACATTCGAATAGTGGGTACTAGGACGGATTTGATTCTAATTCAAATGATGTCTACGAATCTAGTTTATTAGGCAAAGTGCCTAAAACACCTTTTACTTGGTAAAAGTGCAAGTGCCACCGATCTGTTAGCCCTCGTTCATTGTGACGTAAGTGGGCCCATGTCTAGCTAGGCTAGAGATGGATATGAATACTTCGTAACCTTTACGGATGTGGCATCGCGTTATGGTTATGTGTATCTTATGGAACACAAGTCAGAAACATTTAAGTAATTCAAAGAGTTTCGACACGAAGTAATAAAACAGACCGGTAAAAGTATTAAAAATATTACGGTCGGACCATAGTGTAAAATGCTTAAACATATGAGTTTCAAGATTACTTGAAAGAGTATAGTATTCTTTCACAGTGGACTCCTCCCAGGACACCTCAATTTGATGGTGTGTCCGAACAGAGAAACCTAGCCTTGTTGGATATAGTAAGGTTAATGATGAGTCGCTCTGAGCTACCAATTTCCTTCTAGGGATACGCATTAAACAGTGCAATACTTATTTTGAATAAGGTTCCATGAAAATCTGTTAGACAGACTTCATATTAGATATGAACAGGAAAGAAACTGGGTTTCTCATTCCTGAAGATTTGGGAATGCTAGGCATATAATAAATGTTTGGATGATACCAAACTAGAACCCAAATCGGATAAGTGCCTATTTGTAGGTTGTCCTAGGGAAACCAAAGTATAGTACTTATACAACTCACAAGAGAACAATGTAATTATTGCTCTCCATGCAATTTTCCTAAGAGGAATACTTATATGCAGTGGTAAGTTGGAGGAAAGTAAAACTCGATGAGAATCTGAGTAATATTGTTCCAGGCACCAAATCCTCACGGAACACCAACAGTTCATCAGGGATGAAACTGTACCAATAACCTTCGAATACACAAGAACCATGTAGGTCGGAGAGAGTCAGAAAACAACATGGGAGGTATGGGTTTCTGATCTCACCTCATGTAGATATCAATTTCATTGAGGAAGACGAACCGGCTACGTATGAAGAAGTGATACAAGGTATCGACTCCTTTTATGGCAAAGTGCCATGAAGTCCGAAATGGATTCCATGTATACCAACTAAGTTTGGACACTGGTTAATGTACCAGAAGGCATTGTGCCTATTGGTACAAAATGAGTCTTCAAGGAAGACATACATGGATGGCAACATACAAATGTACACAGCTAGGCTTGTACAGAAAGGATATCGTCAACGACATAGTGTCGACTACGTTGAAATTTTTTCACTTGTTGGCATGATTAAATCCATTTGGATAATGCTTGCTAATGTTGCATATTTCATTTATGAAATATGGCACATGGACGTCAAAACCGCTTTCCTTAATGGAAACCTTTTGGAGGATGTTTACAACATCCTGACGGTTTTGTTGTGCCAAAATATGCAAACAAGGTTTGCAAGATAAATCGATCCATTTATGGATTGAAGCAAGCATTGCGTTCTTGGAACTAACATTTTGATAAGATCATAATGGTATATGGTTTCATTCAAAACGGTAAAGATTCTTGTGTATATAAGAATGTTAGTGGGAGCGCACTGACAATGATTGTCCTATATAATGATGACATATCATTTCTTGGAAATGACATTCCCATAATATAATCGGTGAAAGCTTGGCTTTCATTTAAATTCTCCATGGAATACTTGGGAGATGCAACCTTTATTCTAGGAATAAGGATCTACTGGGATGATCTAAAAGTTATTGACATTCTCCGAGAACTCGTACATTGAGCATATGGAGTCACAATCAGGTCAATCCATGTGATGGTCACTGGATTGATGTTAAGAACCTCCTTAAGTATCTTAGACGAACTAAGGATGCTTTCTTAAGTTATGGAGAATGAGAACATGAAGTGACAGGGTTCACCGTTGCAAGTTTCCAAACCTACAAAAATGACTGTAAGTCGCAATAAGGGTACTACATAGTTTGAATAACGGAACAGTGAGCTGGAAATCTTCCAAGCAAGATACTGTTGCCGAATAAATAACAAAAAGCGGAACATTGATGCAGCTGAGCTAGTAAAAGAAGCATTTTGGATCTATATAATCCTAATTGGATTAGGAGTAGTTCTATTAGCGGCTGAGCTAGGCTACAGCACAGGCTAAGGAATAATGGTCTCATCAACGATCCAAGTATGTACTTCAACCATTTCATCTGATTCGTAAGATCATACATCGTAGCGATGTGATGATCGAATAAAACGCATCAGATGATAACATTGCAAATCCGCTGACGAAAGATGTTTCTCAGCAGAAGTTTGAGCGACCCGTACATAGTTCAGGTTTTGGACACTTGAGTGATTGGCTACAGGCCAAGTGGGAGATTGTTGGACAATTATGACCCATAGCATCACTATTTGTACAGAACATGGTGTTGTTGTACAAATAAACTATGTGACAAAGGAAATTGCTCTTTTTTCATTTGTAATTAGATTACCAAGATATATAAATGATAAAAGTACATATGATTAGTATCAGATTAATAAGTTATGAGAAAATATTAATCCACTAAGGTTTAATCATTAAATATCCCTAGTCGTAGTATTATCGAGACTGCACATCGATAATGCGGAATAGACTAGTATTGCACTTGTGCGCGTTATGGGAGCATAACAGCATAGTTTTCATATATTTAAGTATTGGATACTTATGCAAGTGTGATAGGAGGTTGTGTTTACCGATGGTACGGGAACAGCTTCGTTCTGGATAGACCCCTCGGAATCTCATTGGTAGTATGACTATGTGTCTATGGGAATCTGAATCATGGTAGGTGTATTTGGTCTTAACCTGAGACTTGCATCGCTAATACTTGCGACAATCAGTATACTTTGGTTTTGGTCGTCCGGGGCTTTAACAGGTTCCATGTACGCCTCTTCTGGGTATACTGAGAATCGTAGTGTATTGGGTGTGATGTCAAGATGGAAGTATCACTTCAGTTATATGGAGATGATTATCACGTAGGATACAGAACTAGTACTCTTAAGTACTGCAGTCATCGGGATAATATGACTAGGTCATGATTATCCGATTATAGAGACTAGTTACCAGAGATCCGATATATCCTTCGTACGGGGCAGACACAATTCCAGCCCTAGGTCTAGCATGTGAATTCGATACTGGATTGTAATACGCATTACTACGTATGCTACGCCTGAAAAAGATTATATATTCCTTTAAAGAATATTTCTGGAGAATTGGGTAGGCACGGTGCTTTGCTAGAAGCCAACCATGTCTTGTAAATCAGTAAGAATGTGGTACCGGGTACGCAAGTATTCGGATAGTCTGATGACCGTATTTACTGCCAACATAGCCAGGGATCTCTTGGGTCACCTCCCAAAGATTCACCGATGATGTTTGACTCGAACAGAATTAATCTGGGATTAATTATGAGAGAGAGTGAAAATTAATCTGGGATTAATTACAGCAATAAATTAATCTGGGATTAATTAAAAGAGAAAGAATTAATCTGGGATTAATTGCGTCGAGAATTTATCTGGGATTAAATTCATCGAGAAGAGATAACTTGATTAATTTGGAATTAATCGGTAAAGTAAATTTAATAGTTAAATTAAATTTTTCTATTTAATTTATTAATTTGTGCTAAAATAATATATTTGATATATTAAATGAAAGCGGATTTCAATGTAGAATTAAAATTGGATTTTAATTCGAGCGAACGAATTAATTTAGAATTAATTCGCAAGCGACTTTAAATAATAATTTTGCTAGGCATTATTATTTAATTAATTTTGATTTAATAAAGTCGCAACGGCAAATTTGTTTAATTCGGAATTAAACGAACCCGGGCCCGAGCAAAGTTGCGTGTTGGATTGTCCGACTTAAATTTGGAATTTGAAGTGGGGCCCACCAACTTACATCAAATGTTTGACACTTGATGGAAGTTGTTATTGTTGAGAAAAGAAAAGTTTAGATTGCTTTTATTTCACTCAACCTAATCCTACACTAACATCAATATAAATCAATTTGTTGACTTTGAAAGTGCAACAAGTCACTATTCACAGCAACTCTTTATTCTCCATTTTGCTCATTGTCGTGAGCTTTTTGGTCTCTCCCATGGAATTTTGTTTCAAAATTCAAGCTTGCTAGCACATTAAGGAGTCAAAGGAAGGTGATATGGAGACTAATGGAGAGTTTGGAACTCGATCTCAAGCTCCGAAGCTTCCAACACATCCAACAAAGAAGTAAAAAGTTTTGAACTCAATCCGATCAATATGAGTATTCCGCAACTCCCTTTGATTAATTCACACACAAATCACTCTTAGTCGATCTTGGCATGTTCTAGGAACATTAACAGTTAATGTAAATGTGATTGAGGTTAACATGACTTAGGTAAAATATGGCATATATAAAATGTGAATCTGAATGAGCCTAATGTGACTTAAGTTCAATGTAACTTTGATTAAGCTATATTACTATAAATGTGATTGAGGTTAATGTGATTGTGACTAAGGTAAAATATTACTTTAGGTAAAATATGATTGTCACTGAGGTCAATGTAACTTAGATAAATATTATTGTGACTAAACTCAGTATGACTTAGGTAAAATATGATTGTCACTAAGCTCAATATGACTTTGATAAATATGATTGTGACTTAACTCAATTTCACTTAGGTAAAATATTACTAAGATTGAGCTCAACATGACTTCAATAAAATGTGACAGCGATTGTGATTGATTTCAATATGAATGTGACTAAAGTCAATGTGACTATTTATGTGATTGAGCTCTGATTGAGCTTAATGTGAATTAGATAAAACACGACTTATATAAAATGTAACTATGACAATAACTAAGATCAATTGTGACTTAGGTGAAATGTGACTATGATTAATCTTCACGTCCCTTCACGAGTATCTCATAATTAGAGTCAGGTCATAATATCTGTTATACCCCTCTAATTATTTTTACCTTAAGTACCATTGATTCTCGAATGAACGATTTATTCATAACCATGACGAATATTAATCATTTTATTCACAATCAAAAGACGTAAGCACTTTAATCGTTTAAGTACCGAATGAACACTTAAATAAGATACTCATCTACTTCTTTTGTCACATAGTTAATTTGTACAACAACACCATGGTTTGTACAAATAGTGATGCTATGGGTCATAATTATCCAACAATCTCCCACTTGGCCTAGAACCAATCACTCAAGTTTCCTACACCTGAACTATGTACGGGTCGCTCAAACTTCTGATGAGAAACAGCTTTCGTCAGCGGATTTGTAATGTTATCATCTGATGCGTTTTATTCGATCACCACATCGCCATTATGTATGATCTAACAAATCAGATGAAATAGTCGAAGTACATACTTGGATCGTTGATGAGACCGCGGTTCCTTAGCCTGTGTTGTAGCCCAACTCAGCTGCTAACAGAACTATACATAATCCAATTAGGATTATATAGATCCAAAATGCTTCTTTTTGCTGCCTCAACTGCAGCTTTGTTCCGCTTTTGTTATTTATTCGACAACAATATCTTGCTTGGAAGATTTCCAGCTCACTGTTCCGTTATTCAAACTAAATTACGTACCCTTATTACGACTTACAGTCGTCATTATCGGTTAGGAAACTTGCAACAGTGAACCCAGTCACTTCAAGTTCTCCTTCTCCATGGATTAAAAATGCATCCTTAGTTTGTCCAAGATACTCAATGATGTTCTTTAGATAAATCCAGTGACCATCACCTGGATTAGCCTTATAGCGTCTACATATGCTCAAAGCATAGGAGACATCAGATCACATATATTTCAAAAACATACGAACTTCGGGAGGGTTGTCAACAGCTTTCTAGATCGATCTCTGTGGGAACACAGGAACTGGGCTACGCATGTTGTCCCGGGCTCGCGACCCGGTTGGGAGTACGGAGTAGCCCACGGGGGACTAAACCGGAGAATAATGGAGTTGCCACCCGGTGTGAACCGGGACAAAGATTTAAGGCCGCACTCACCCCTCGCAAGGGAATACCTCAAACTGTTGGGTTCAGAATGGTCCCTTACTTACGCCACTTGTAATAAAATGATTTGTGCAATAATCTAACCAAGCCTAAGCAACATATTTCCAAGGATAATTTACTCTTAAGTTCGCATGCATATGTACAAAGCTCATATCTAAGTTTACACATAACAATTTTCATATTTGCTTCAACCTATTTGCATATAATATATGTTCGAATTCATGCATAAAGATAAATTGGCATACGGAAGGCATACAATTTCACATTGGTAGGCACAGAAGCGCAAACAAATAACATTCATACAAGCATGCATATTAAGGAAAGACACTTAAGCGCATAATAGAAATAGATAACTAAAGAGGTAATACAAATGCATAAGGTAAAAAAAAGACAACTATATGCTAAAATAGACATGTCGTGATGTGATGCAGAAAAGATATCTAGAATTGACATGAACACATGCGTGGGCCTTTTTTCCAAGTGGTACGTGGAATTGTATCCCGAGTACAGATCATACTACCGTCCATTTGGAATCGGCTATGAAATTTATGTCCGGGTTTCCATCCTATATACCACGAGAAATAATGCCCAAATGCTATCATAACATGGGTACACAAATGATAATAGATCGAGCCAAGACAAGGATAGAAGATGCAATCAATAGATGAAAGACGCGGCAAATATCGTAGTAAAGGTAGCCTTTTAGGCTTTCCTTCCCCCAAATGGAGAACCTTTTAGTCCAACACAATAAGCCCATGCGCTTTTCATTACAATGCGTACAAAGATAAAGATAACTATATGGAACTTCGTATACCCGATTGAACACATCTTACATTCAACCGAATATACATCAACCGGCGCGGCAACGCATCGTGGTAAAGGATTTTAACCCCTCTGAATAGGGGACCTTTAATCCAACTTACTAAGCCCATGCGCTCGATCACATCATACATATAAACAATAAAGACAATAATATCAGACTTCGTATACCCGATTGAACACATCTTACATTCAACCGAATATACATCAATCGGCGCGGCAAAGCATCGTGATAAAAGATTTTAACCCCTCAGAATATGGGACCTTTAATCCAACTTACTAAGCCCATGCGCTCGATCATATCATACATATAAACAATAAAGACAACAATATCGGACTTCGTATACCCGATTGAACACATCTTACATTCAACCGAATATACATCAATCGGCGCGCAAAGTATCGTGATAAAGGATTTTAACCCCTCAGAATAGGGGACCTTTAATCCAACTTACTAAGCCCATGCGCTCGATCACATCATACATATAAACAATAAAGACAATAATATCGGACTTCGTATACCCGATTGAACACATCTTACATTCAACCGAATATACATTAATCGGCGCGGCAAAGCATCGTGGTAAAGGATTTTAACCCCTCAGAATAGAGGGCCTTTAATCCAACTTACTAAGCCCATGTGCTCGATCACATCATACATATAAACAACAAAGACAATAATATCGGACTTCGTATACTCGATTGAACACATCTTACATTCAACCGAATATACATTAATCGGCGCGGCAAAGCATCGTGGTAAAGGATTTTAACCCCTCAAAATAGGGGACCTTTAATCCAACTTACTAAGCCCATGCGCTCGATCACGTCATTACATAAAAAAATAACATGCGGAAATCAAGTAACGAATGACAAACAAATCAAAACAACATAAAGCAAAATATGCGTCGTTTACTCAAGTGGTACGTGGAGTTGTATCCCGAGTACAGATCATACTACCATCCATTCGGAATCGGCTATTAAATTTATATCCGGGTTTCCATGCTATATACCACGAGAGGCGACACATTTTTCATTTTATTCAAGGGTCACAACATACATCATTTTACAATATGTGCATATTTATCTACTCAAGGGCCACAACATGCATTTTAATATAGTAATCATGCGAACAAAACTCAATAAATAATAAAGATAAAACTGAAAACAAGTGTGAAAAATACCCTCAGGTCTAACCTTTTTTGCCGACTTTCAGACTTACGTTTCACGGAGATCGGAAGGGTTAAAGCTCCTCAACTTCTCTGGTTCACTTCCATAGACACATAGTCATACTACCAATGGAATTCTGAGGGGGTCTATCCAGAGCGAAGCTGTTTCCCGTACCATCGGTAAAACACAACCTCCTATTACACTTGCATATGTATCATATACCCAAATATATGAGAACTATGTTGTTGTGCCCTCACAACGCGCACAAGTGTAATACTAGTCTTTTACGTATTTATCGATGTCCAACCTCGATAATACTCTGACTATGGATATTTAATGATTTATCCTTCGTGGACTGATACTGTCTCATATCATTCTCAATCCAGGAACAAATCACAAGGACCTCTCATCATTTATACATCTATGTGATCTAATCACAAATGATAAGAGTGCAATCTTCTTTATCACATAGTTAATTTGTACAACAACACCAAAATCTATACAAATAGTGACGCTATGGGTCATAATTGTCCAACAATCTCCCACTTGGCCTATAGCCAGTCACTCGAGTGTCTGACACTCGAACTATGTACGGTTGGCTCAAACTGTTGAGAAAAGGCTTTCGTCAGCGGATTTTCATGATTATCGTCTGATGCGATTTATTCGATCATCATATCGCCACGATGTATGATCCGAACGAATCAGATGAATATCGAAGTATATATTTGGATCGTTGATGAGACCATTAATTCTTTAGCCTGTGCTCAAGCCTAGCTCAACTGCTAACAGAATTATATCTAATCTAATTAGATTTATTATCGACCCAGAAGGCTTCTATTGCTGCCTCAGCTGCAGCAATATTCCGCATTTGTTGTTTATTCGGTAACAGTATCTTGCTTGGAAGATTTCCAGCTCACTGTACCGTTATTTAAACTGTATATTACCGTTTTTTGAATTATAGTCGTTTATATCGGTTTAGGAAACTTGCAGTAGTGATCCCAATCACTTCAAGTTCTCCATCTCCATAGATTAAGACAGCATCCTTAGATCTCTAAGATACTAATGGATGTTCTTAACATCAATCCAGTGATTATCACTTGGATTGGCCTGTTTGTGATTTCATATGCTCAAAGCGTATGAGAAACCAGGTAACGTACATTTTTCAATGTACGAGTTCTCGGAGAGTTTTCTCGAAAGCCAAGCTTTTACCGATTATATTTTTATGGGAATATCATTTCCAAGAAATGACATATTATTATCATTATTGTAGGACAGCCACTGTCAGTGTGCTCCCACTAACCCTCTTATATACATAAGAATCTTTTCGTTTTTTGAATTAAATCATAAACTATTATGATTACATCAAAACGACAATTCCAAGAACCTATGCTTGCTTCAATCCAAACGTGGATCGAATAACCTGCAAACCTTGTTTGCTAGTTATTGTACGACAAAACCGATAGGATGTTGTAAACATCCTCCAAAAGGTTTCCGTTTAAGGAAAGCGATTTTCTCATTCCAGCTGCCATATTTCATAAATGAAACATGCAGCTTAAGCAAGCATTATCCAAATGGATTTACCGTGGCAACAGGTAAAAGGTTGAATCGTAATCAACACAATGTTGATAACAATACATTTCCGCTACAAGCCTAGCTTAGTACGTTGGTATGTTTCCATCCATGTATGTCTTCCTTGAAGACTGATAAAGTACCAATAGCACAAAATGTCTTGCGGTACATCAACTAGTATCCAAACTAGTTGATATACATGGAATCCATTTCGGACTTATGGCACTTTTCCATAATAGGGAGTCGATACCTTGTATCAGTTCCTCATACGTAGTTAGTTGGTATACCTCAATAAGATTGACATATTTATGAGGTGAGATCAGAAACCCATACCCCAGGTTGTTTTCTGACTCTCTCTGACTTACGCGGTTCCTGTGTATTCGAAGATTAATGGCAATAGTTTCATCCTTGATGAACTATTTTGTGTTCCATTAAGGATCGGTGCCAGGAATAGTATTACTCCGATTTTCATCGAGTTTTACTATCCTCCCACTTACCACTGCATATAGGTATTTCTCTTAGGAAAACCGCATGGTGAGCAACAATTACATTGTTCTCAAGTGAGTTGTATAAGTACAATACTTTGGTATCCCTAGGATTACCAACAATTGGCACTTATCCAATTTGGGTTCTAGTTCGGTATCATCCAAACACATGCCTAGCATACCCAAATTATCAGGAATGAGAAACCCGGTTTCTTTCCCGTTCATATCTAATATTAAATCTGTCAAACAGATTTTATGGAACCTTATTCAAAATAAGTTTTGCACTGTTAATGTTTATCCGTTGAAGGAAATGGTAGATCAGTGCGACTTAGGATTAACCTTATCATGTCCAACAAGATTCGGTTACTCTGGTTCGGACACGCCGTCATGATGACGTGTTCCGGGAGGAGTCCTCTTTGAAAGAATACTGTACTCTCTCAAGTATATTATAAACTTATTGCCTAAGTATTTTCCAATACGGTCTTACCGTGACAGTTTAATACTTTAGTCGATCTGTTTGTCTATTTCGCGTCGAAACTATAAAAGTTTCCGATTTGTGTTCTTCAAAAGAAACACATAACCATAACGAGATGCCACATCCGTAAAGGTCACGAAATATTCATATCCACTTCTAGCCTAGCTAGACATGGGCCCACTTGCTTCACTATGAACTAGGGCTAACAGATCTGTGGCATTTGCACTTTTACCAAGTAAATAGTGTTTTAGGCACTTTGCCCAATTAACTAGATTCGTAGACTTTATTTGACTAGAATCAAATCAGTCCGAGTACCCACTCTTCAAAAATATGGATATACGATTCTTGTTTTAGTTGTGTCCCAGACAACAATGCCACAATTGGTTTCTTCTGATCAAATCAGTTTGAGCTGTTTGTTTGTCATGTTATATATTTGAGATTTATTTATATTCAAAATATAAATTCTGTTATTCACATCTAATGTGTTTATCAAAATATCATCTTTATATAATGAAACACTTTAGTGTTCTAGAATATAAAGGTAAACCCACAGTGGGTTAAACACTGATATAGAGATAATGTTTCTAGTCAAACTAGTTACATTATAACAGGTTCCTAATTTAGGTACACGCCCGAAGGTAGTTCCTAAACTTAGGTATCTACGGTTAAAACAGCGACTTTCGTCCCGTTTCCAATTTACAGATTAATCTATATTGAAGTCAGTATCCTGTTCATAACAGATTCTGAACATCAATACATATATTTTATGTATCACACTAAGTATTTAAAATCTAATTTTAATACTAGTAGTGAACATAATGTTGACAAACATATTTGAAGTCAGAGCCTTGCTCGCCTTCAATTCCTTCATGTCTGCTTTGTCCAAATGGCAGTCACGCTTCCGCGATCCCGTTTTCCACAATTTAGGCAGATATTTTGGGATATGTCATTTATCTTCCTAGAAGATAATGATGATTCAGCCTTTGCCCTTTTCATATTCCAGAAGCTTTTGGCCAAGCCTCGGGTTTCTAGAATATCGAAGTAAGGTGCGCCTTGCGCTACTTGCCTCATTGCAAACTTTGACTTTGTCTCCTTGAGAATAGTCATTAACTCTCCAAGAGTTATTAATTATAATTTAGTACTTGTAAAATCTAAGTATAGATTTATGAAGATCCTTCAATTTCAGTATCATACTTTAAGAATCTAATCCTTTGTTCTGACAAAGAAATTAAGGAGTCTACTTCGGTAAGTATAATGGATTAAGCACTAAAGTTATCATCACATGAATCTTCCAAAGATTATGCTCGACTATTTGCTTAACTCCGGGCTTAAGGCATAATATGTTATTTTATCAAATAAAGTAACTTATTATTTTCCAGGACCATCCTGAAATTATTCCCAATTTTGAAAATTAAACCATTTAAATACATTTTCCCTAGGATTATGTTTTAAATGTCAATCTTTCAATTTTATCTTGATTTTAATAGTCCAACTATTCAATCAATGATTTAGGTACTATTTATTATAATGATTACTATAGTCCAACTATTTAATCAACTATAATTAATTGTTTGTATATAGTCCAACTATTTATTAAAACAACAATTTAAATATTAGTCCAACTAACATTTAATTTATTTGACGAATGATATTTGTTTGAGCGCGTATGGCAAGTAATTAAACGAATATTGCAAATTCAATTCTTGCCTCCCACTATTTTTCGGCGAGCCTCTAACCCTCTGTCGAGTATTCGGGAAACCGTATTTCCTAGCGGGCTAGGATCCCGTTAAATATCACACAATCTTGACTTTGGCCAACAAATTGTATGATAATTAACTAGGTAGATCTCTAAGATCGATTGGATCCAATCCAATTCCTAGATCCAGTAGGGGGATATCCAAGTCTGAAACATATATCTTATATATGCCAATACATCCAATGTATTACCTAACCTTTTTTCCTCTGAATCAACTAAGCCTTGGCTTTGGCACAACAAACTTAGTGATCCCAGTTAAGCGCGACCCATTGACCATGGAAAGCTTCGTAATCAATGTCAATGGACAAGAAGTGGTCTTGACTTTGGCCAACAAACCACAACTTGGACAAGACACCAATATGGAACAAAGCTTTCGTGATTCAAACACATCCTCGACGGACAAAGGCCTTGACTTTGGCCAACAAGCCAATGCCAGTCTCGGATCTTGAGTAAGAATCACTCAATGGAAGGAAAAACGCTTAATATTTTGTGAGGGTTTTTCGAGTGCAAATTGACAACCAATTTATTATCTTTGTTAAGGTCATCATCATACACCATTAAACATGCATTCTAAACACATAATAAAGCGCATATGAATAAAATAATAATGATATACGGATGGATACTTTACACATTGATCCTAGATCAAATCTCTCCCTTTCTCTCTCCCGCTAGCACATGTATTACTTCTACCCGTTACACTACACTTCTAAAGAAACCTCATTTACATTGAGGGGAATAGGTGAGAAGAGAATACAAAGAATAAAGAAGTAATAAGGCTAGACACGCAGGTCCAATTAATAAATCAAATTTATTACAACAATTTCTAAAATTGCCCCACCCATCTAATATCCATCTGATATACATTATTCATGCATCGTAACCATGTATTCACACAAGCATGTTATCAATCAATCTAATCAAATTAATTAATCTGATAATTAATGATCATCCAATGTTCAAACAACGATTTGATTTTGTTCGAGTCAAACTCATTTTGCGAATAAGTACTCAAAGTACGAATTCTTGAATTAAATTAAACTACATAATTAAATCCAATTCAATTTGTATTTAATACTAATTCACTATTTAATTCCAAATTAAATACTACACTTTATTAACGAACCTATACGACTTAAATTCCAAATTTAATCGTTACGGGTCTCAAAGCCCGATTAACGTCCAACGTCAATTAAATTAAAGTCCAATGGGCTTTTAATTAATTTCTTAAGGAGTGGACTTTTGGTCAACTCGGGTCAAACCGAATAATCAAAATCCAAACAAGGAGTTACCTCATAAGCCCAAAAATCAATTTAGGCCCATTAGGCGCAATTAAACTTTAAAGGTCCATTAGTCGCATTTGGGCTTTATGGAAGCGATTTTGGGCCCAATTGGATCCAACCAATTCTGCCTAAACCCAACTTGGTACAACCAAGCCCAATAAGCCCAATTACAACACTTAAGCCCAATTAAACTTTAAAGGTCCATTAGTCGCATTTGGGCTTTATAGAAGCGGTTTTGGGCCAAATTGGATCCAACCAATTTTGCCTAAACCCAACTTGGTACAACCAAGCCCAATAAGCCCAATTACAACACTTAACCCCAATTCAAATTTAAGGCCCAAATAATTAAATTCCAAAAATCCAATTTTCCAATTTAATTACACTAAAGTGTATAACACAATTAATCACCCAAATCAATATTTCCAAAACATCAATTAGCCTAATTAATCATGCTTATCATTATTAAATTATGTCCAACACAATTTAACAAAAATCAAACCCATATACATGCATATAGCTCTTGGCAATTGTAGGGAATTTGTGTCCGATTCGGTTTCAATCCAATTAAATCCACAATCGACATTAAATCAACATTCCCGAATGATTCCAATTCATCCAATGAACAAAAAATCAAAAAATTCCAAGACAATTAGGGCTCAAGGCATTCGGCCAACACAAATAATTTGGGGAAAAATGTTCCAAACATTATTTCTTGAAATTGATCCAATCAATCATCAATTAAACATACTTTAAGCATACCAATTCATCCAATTTCATTAATTCATGCTCAAACACATTTTACCCAAATTTTAACCCTAAGTCAATTTCATGCTTAACCTTGCTCTGATACCATTGTTGGCGTTAGCTAAGGTCCCAAGATCATTAAACAAGCATGAAACAAGTGCGAATACAAATCAATGAAGTTGCGGAATACTTACATCGATCGGTTGAGCGACGCGGTAGGCAACAAAATCTTTTTTCTGCCTCATGAACTCACGGCAGTGAGAGCTGCATCCAGTCCACTGTTTTCGGCCATGTGTCTTCAAGTTTTGAGCTCCAAGCTTCGTCAAACGATTCCCGGCTCATGGGTGGACTTCCCTATCACCTTCGCATGTCTCTCGGAGTGTTAGCTCTTATGAAATTTGCCACAAAAATCAAACACTTGCTTCTCATTTCTCCTTGGCTCACGGCAGTTCACTGCCAAAACCAGTGAACAAATTGCCACTCCATGGGCGTGAATGAGAGAGAGATGAGAGGAAGAGAGAGTGGTGTTTTGTTACTTAATTAATGGTAAATGAATTTCTAAAATCATATACACCATTTGCTTTCCAAAAGTCAAAGTAATTAAATAACAATATATGTCATTCAAGCATTCAAAAAGCTTTCCAACAACTCCCACCAATCCATCAATCAATCAAATCAAGTGACAAGTTGTCACATCACTCAAAGTGACTAATGATTTGACGCTTGATGCGATTAGCAATTTGACGCTTGATTTGACTTGCGCGCCGCACTCGAATTCGAAATGAGAATGCACTCGCAAACAATCCCGGGCTCGGGTTCACTAATTCCAAATTAACGAATTTTCTGTTGCTTCGTAATTAAATGATTACGCTTAGCGAAATCACTATTCATGTTACTAACGAATTAATTCTAAATTAATTCGTTCGCCCGAATTAATTCTAAATTAATTCGTTCGCCCGAATTAAAATCTAATTTTAATTCTGCGTCGAAATCTAATTTCGTATAATATATCGAATATATTATTTAATCGATTAATTCCAAATTAATCGTTATCTCTCTTTAATTGATATTTTATCCCAGATAAAATATCTCCGCAATAATCCCAGATTAATTTTCTCTCTCTTCTAATTAATCCCAGATTAATCTAGAAGTGCGAGTCATAGGTCATCGGTGAATATTCGGGAAGCGACCCATGAGATCCCCGGATATGTTGGCAGTAAATTCGGTCATCGGACTATCCGAACACGTAAGTACCTAGTACTACGTTTGTACCGATTTACAAGACGAGGTTGGCTTCTAGCAAAGCGCCATGCCTACCCAATTTTCCAGAAATATCCTTACAAGAATAAAGGATCTATATCAGGCGTAGTATACGTAGTATTGCGTATTTCGATCCAGTATCAGATGATCACGTGCTAGGCCTGGGGCTGGAATTGTGTTTGCCCCGTACGAAGCACATGTCGGATGTCTGGTAACTAGTCTCTATAATCGGATAAACATGACCTTGTCATTTTATCCCGATGACTGCAGTACTTAAGAGTACTAGTACCGTATCCTACGCGACCATCATCTCCATATGACTGGAGTGACACTTCCGTCTTGACATCACACCAACCACACTACGATTCTCAATATACCCAGCATAGGCGTACACAGAACCTATTAAAGCCCTGGACGACCACAACCAAAGTATATTGATTGTCATAAGTATTAGCGGTGCAAGTCTCAGGTTAAGACCAAATACACCTACCCTGATTTCGGACTTCCATAGACACATAGTCATACTACCAATGGAATTCCGAGGGGGTCTATCCAGAGCGAAGCTGTTTCCCGTACCATCGGTAAAACACAACCTCCTATTACACTTGCATGAGTATCTTATACCCAAATATATGAGAACTATGTCGTTGTGCCCTCACAACGCGCACAAGTGTAATACTAGTCTTTTACGTATTTATCGATGTCCAATCTCGATAATACTCTGACTAGGGATATTTAATGATTTATCCTTCTTGGACTGATACTATCTCATATCATTCTCAATCAAGGAACAAATCACAAGGACCTCTCATCATTTATACATCTAGGTGATCTTATCACAAATGATAAGAGTGCAATCTCTTTTGTCACATAGTTAATTTATACAACAACACCATGATCTGTACAAATAGTGACGCTATGGGTCATAATTGTCCAACACATTCATTGTCAGTGCGCTCTCACTAACCTTCTTATATACACAAGAATCATCTTCATTTTGAATTAAATCATATACCATTAAGATTACATCAAAACGCTGGTTCGAAAACACAATGCTTGCTTCAATCCATAAATGGATCGATTTAACTTGCAACCTTGTTTGCATGTTTTGGTATAACAAAACCGTCAGGTTGTATATAAACATCCTCCAAAAGGTTTCCGTTTAAGGAAAGCGGTTTTGACGTTAAGAGTATGATATTCTTTAATGCGTATCCCTAGAAGGAAATTGGTAGTTCAGAGTGACTCACCATTAACTTTACTATGTCCATTAAAGTTCGGTTTCTCTGTTCGGACACACCGTCAATTGAGGTATTCCGAGAGGAGTCCACTATGAAAGAATACCATACTCTTTCAAATAATCGAGAAACTTATTACTTAAGTATTTCCACCATGGTCTAATCATGATGTTTTAATACTATTGCCTGTCTATTTTTATTCTTCGTGTCGAAACTCTTTGAATTACTCAAAAGTTTCTGACTTGTGTTTCATAAGATACACATAATCGTAACGCGATGCCACATCCGTAAAGGTTACGAAGTATTCATATCCACTTCTAGCCTAGCTAGAGATGGGCCCACTTACGTCACTATGAACGAGGGCTAACAGATCGGTGACACTTACACTTTTACCAAGTAAAAGGTGTTTTAGGCACTTTGCCTAATAAACTAGATTCATAGACATCATTTGAATTAGAATCAAATCCGTCCTAATATCCACTCTTCGAAAGTGTGGATATACGAGTCTTGTTAATGTGTCCCAGACAACAGTGCCACAAATAAGTCTCAGCTGATTAATTAAGTTTGAGCTATTTGTTTGTCATTCTATATGTATGAGATTAATTTATATTCTAAATATAAATTCTGTTATTCACATCTAATGTGCTTATCTCAATATCATATTTATAAACAAAACACTTAGTGTTCTAGATATAAAGGTATACCTGCAACGAGTTAAACTAGATACAGAGATAATGTTCCTAGTCAAACTAGATATATTATAACAGTTTTCTAATTTAAGTACATGCCCAAAGGGCAGTTCCAAAACTTAGGTTTCTACAGCCAAAACAGCGACTCTCGTCCCATTTCCAACTCATAGGTCGATCTCAACTGAAGCCAGTCTCCTGCTAATCAGCAGATCTCGCACATCAGTACATATATTTATGTACCTCATCCAGTATCTAAAATCCAATTTTAAAACTAGCAGTGGATATGTTTATAACAAACATACCTTAAGTCGGAGCCTTGCCCGTCTTCACTTCCTTCATGTCTGCCTTTGTCCATACGGCAGTCACGCTTCAAGTGACCCCGTTTGCCACAGTTTAGGCAGACATTTTAGGATATATCCTTTGTCTTCCCAGAAAACTGTAACGATTTAGCCTTGCCTCTTTTCACATCCCTAGAAGCCTTCGGCCAAGCCTAGACCTTCTGGGATGCAGGAGTAAGATGCGCATTGCGCTTCTTGCCCTTTTGTAAGCTCTGGCTCTGTCTCCTTGAGCGTAGCCATTAACTCTCCAAGAGTTTTCTTTTGCAATCAGTACTTCTAAGATCTAAGTATAGATCTATGAAGATCATTCAATTTCAATATTATACTATAAGGATCTAATCCTTAGTTCTGACGAAGAAATTAAGGAATCATTGCGGCAAGCATAACGAATTGAGCACTAAAGTTATCATCACCATGAGTCTTCCAAAGCTCATGCTCCACCAATTGCTCAACTCCGGGCTCAGGCCCGAGATGTCACTCTATCAAATAAATTAACTTCTTGGCTCCCAAGACTATCCTGAGGTTCTATTCCCAATTTGAAAATTGAAGCCGTTTAAAGACATTTTCACTAAGGATTATGTTTTAAACGCTAATCTTTCAGTTATCTTGATTCCAATAGTCCAACTATCCAATCAACGATTTTGGGAACAATCGAATATAATGATTACTATAGTCTAACTATATAATCAACTACTATTGATTGGTTATTTTTAAATGTATTGATCACTATAATCCAATTATATAACCAACTATAAATGATCGGTAAAATTCAAATATATTGATTACTATAATCCAATTATATAATCAACTATAAATGATCGGTAAAATTCAAATATATTGATTACTATAATCCAATTATATAATCAACTATAAATGAAATAGTTTGAATACAGTCCAACTATTTAATTAAAACAACAATTGAATATTAGTCCAACTAATATATATACATTTTTAATGACGAAAAATGAAATGAGCTCGTATTGGCAAGTATCTAAACGAAATTACAAATTTAATACTTGCCTCCCACTATTTTTTGGCGAGCCTCTAACCCTCTGTGGAGTACTCGGGAAACCTAGTTTCCTAATGGGCTAGGATCCCTTTAAATAACACACAACCTTGACTTTGGCCAACAAGTTGTATGAAACTTAACTAGGTAGATCTCTAAGATCAATTGGATCACATCCAATTCCTAGATCCAGTAGGTGGACTTCCAAGTCCGAAACATATATCCAATATATGCCAATATATCTGATATATTCCCTAACCTTTTTCCTCTGAATCAACTAAGCCTTGGCTTTGGCTCAACAAGCTTAATGAAACCAGTTAAGCGTGACCCATTGACAGTGGGAAAGCTTCGTAATCGAGGCCGATGAATAAGAAGTGACCTTGACTTTGGCCAAAAAATCACAACTTGCCCAAGGCGTACGATATGGAACAAAGCCTTCATGATTCAAATACATCTGCGATGGACAAAGGTCATGACTTTGGCCAACAAACCAATGCCAATCTTGGATCTTGAGAGAGAATCACTCAATGGAAGGAAAAACGCTTAATATGAAATGAGGGTTTTTGTCGCGATTTGGCAACCAATTTATTATTTTTAATTAGGTCTCATCATACACCCTTAAGCATGCATTCTAAAAGCATAATAAGGCGCGATAAAATTTAATAATGATATGCGGATGGATATACAACAAACTTGTTCCTAGAACAAATCTCTCAATTTCCTCTCTCCCGCTAGCACTATTCATACTTCTACCAATTACATAATACTTCTAAAGAAACCTCATTTACATTGAGGGGAATTGATGGGAAGAGAATTACAAAGAGTCAAGAGATAAAGGATGGATACGCATGTCCAATTTAATAAATTCTAAATTTATTACAACAATTTCCAAAATTACCATCACCCTTCTAATATCCATCTTATATACATTATTCATACATATATCAAGTATTCACACAAAGCATGTTATCAATCAATCTAATCCAATTAATTAATCTTTGATTAATGACCATCCAATGTTCAAACAACGATTTGATTTGCGCGAGTCCAACTCGTTTAAGAATAAATACTCAAAGTAAGTATTCTTGAATTATATCGAACTACAATTTTAAATCCAATTTAAATTATATTCAATACTAATTCATATTTAATTCCAAATTAAATAATTACACTTTTAATAGTGTTTTTTAGACTTTGATTCCAAATCCAATTTTTATGGGTCTCAAAGGCCCAATTAGTATCCAATACTATTCAATTAAAGTCCAATGGGCTTTCAATTAATTCTTAAGGCATAGGATTGGCAATTATGGGTCAAACCCAAGATGCCAAGGCCCAATTAGGAATCACCCTATACCAAAAATCAATTTAGGCCCAATTAGAATATTAAAGGCCCAATTATCATATTTGGACTTTATGGAAATGGTTTTAGGCCCAATTGGATCCAACCAATTATCCTAAACCAAACTTGGCCCAACCAAGCCCATTAAGCCCAAATATAACAATTAAATTAATTCATTATTCCAAATTACAAATTAATTCAATTCAAGTGTAATTGCCATAATTAATTAATTAATCTAATGCTTCCAAAACACTAATTAATTCAATTAATCATGCTCTACATTTCCAATTCATGTCAAACACAAATTGAAGCAAAATCAATTCTAAAACATGCTTCAAACTCACGGCAAAGGCATACAAAAATCATTCAATTTGATTTCAATCCAATTTAAATCAACATTCAATATTTCTATCATGCCAACAACACATCCAATATGTCAAATTTCAAAAATTCCCATGAGGTTATTCTAGGGTATATTCAGCCAAGCATGTGAATT
Source organism: Zanthoxylum bungeanum (assembly GCA_019454045.1). Taxonomy (NCBI): domain Eukaryota; kingdom Viridiplantae; phylum Streptophyta; class Magnoliopsida; order Sapindales; family Rutaceae; genus Zanthoxylum; species Zanthoxylum bungeanum. Next base: position 2,890 of record SKCR01051883.1, on the reverse strand, counting down.
TGGAGAAAAATAATCTAATCAATTTTTCAAAAAATCAATGACATAAAAATCCAATTAAACATCATCCAAGCTCAACCAAATCATTAATTTAAGAAAATCAAGCTCTAAACACAAAAATCCAAAATTAAAGTTTACAAACCCTAGATTCAAATCAAACTTAGATCTTGCTCTGATACCATTGTAAGTGTTCCTAGAACATGCCAAGATCATCTAAGAGTGATTTGTGTGTGAATAAATCAAAGGAAGTTACGGAATACTCACATTGATCGGATTTAGGATTTCAAAAATTCCTTCTTTGTTGGATGTGTTGGAAGCTTCGGAGCTTGAGATCGAGTTCCATACTTTCGGGTGAGTTTTCCTATCACCTTTATTTGCTCTCAAAGTGTTAGCTTTGCTTGAAATTTTTGCAACAAAAATTTCCCCAAGCAGAGAAAGTATTCGGCAATATGGAGAAAGAGAGGAGAAGATGAATAATGTCTTAATACAACTTCTAAAGTTGACCACTTTAAATAATTAAGTTGAGTGTTGGTGTAGGTTGAGTATAAAACAACCAATCCAAGCCTTTTTCAACTAATACCAAATTCCATCACATGTCAAACATGTTGATGTAAGTTGGTGGGCCCCACTTGAATTCTAAATTTAAGTCGGACAATCCAACACGCAACTTCGCTCGAGCTCGGGTTCGTTTAATTCCGAATTAACGAATTTTCCATTGCGACTTAATTAAATCCAATTTAATTAAATAATAATGCCTAGCAAAATTATTATGAAAGTTGCTAGCGAATTAATTCTAAATTATTATGAAAGTCGCATACTAAAGAGTTTCGACACGAAGTAGACAGACAAATCGGCTAAAGTATTAAAACCGTCACGGTTAGACCGTGGTGGAAAATACTTAAGCAATAAGTTTCTCAAATTACTTGAAAGAATATATTATTCTTTCAATATCGACTCCTCCCGGAACACCTCAATTTGACGGTGTGTCCGAACAGAGAAACCGAATTTTGTTGGACATGATAAGGTTAATCATGAGTTGCTATGAGCTACCATTTTCCTTCTAATGATACACATTAAACAGTGCAAAACTTATTTTGAATAAGGTTCCATGAAAATCTGTTTGACAGACTTCATATTAGATATGAACAGGAAAGAAACCGGGTTTTCTCATTCCTGAAGATTTGGGTATGCTGAGCATATGTTTGGATGATACCAAACTAGAACCCAAATTGGATAAGTGCCTAATTGTAGGTTATCCTAGGGTAACCAAAGTATATTACTTATATAACTCACAAAAGAACAATGTAATTGTTGCTCTCCATGCGGTTTTCCTAAGAGGAATACCTATATGCTGTGGTAAGTGGGAGGAAAGTAAAACTCGATGAAAATCGGAGTAATACTGTTCCAGACACCGATTCTTTAACGGAACACAAACAGTTCATCATGGATGAAACTGTACCACAATCTTCAAATACACAAGAACCGCGTTAGTCGGAGAGAGTAAGAAAACAACCTGGGAGGTATGGGTTTCTGATCTCACCTCATGTAGATGTCAATCTTATTGAGGAAGACAAACTTACTACGTATGAGGAAGTGATACAAGGTATCGACTACCTATTATGGCAAGGTGCCATAAATCCGAAATGGATTCCATGTATATCAACTACGTATGGACACTGGTTGATGTACCGGAAGGCATTGTGCCTATAGGTACTGTATGAGTCTTCAAGGAAGACATACATGGATGGCAACATACCAACGTACAAAGCTAGGCTTGTAGCGAAAATGTATCGTTATCAACATTGTGTCGATTACGACGAAACCTTTTATCGTTGCCATGGTTTAATCCATTTGGATAATGATTGCTAATGCTGCATGTTTCATTTATGAAATATGGCAGCTGAACGTCAAAATCGATTTCCTTAAAAGGAAACCTTTTGGAGGATGTTTACAACATCCTAACGGTTTTGTCGTACCAAAACGAGCAAACAAGGTTTGCAAGTTAAATCGATCCATTTATGGATTGAATCAAGCATTGGGTTCTTGGAACTAGCGTTTTGATGTAATCATAATGGTATATGATTTAATTCAAAACGAAATGATTCTTGTGTATATAAGGAGGTTAGTGGGAGCGCACTAAAAGTGATTGTCCTAAATAATGATGATATATCATTTCTTGGAAATGAAATTCCCATAAAACAATCGGTGAAAGCTTGGCTTTCATGAAATTTCTACGTAGATTTCTTGGGAGAGACAACCTTTATTCTAGGAATAAGGATCTACTAGGATAGATCTAAAGGTTGTTGACACTCTCCGAGAACTCGTACATTGAAATAAATGTACGCGACCTGGTGTCTCATATGCTTTGAGCATATGGAGTCACAATCAGGCCAATCCAAGTGATAGTCATTGGATTGATGTTAAGAACATCCTTAAGTATCTTAGATGATATAAGGATGCTTTCTTAAGCTATGGAGAATGAGAACTTGAAGTGACTGGGTTCACTGCTGCAAGTTTCCAAACCGATAAAAATGACTATAAGTCGCAACAAGGACACTATATAGTTTGAATAACAGAACAGTGAGCTGGAAATCTTCCAAGCAAGATATTGTTACCAAATAAACAACAAAAGCGGAATATTGCTGCAGCTGAGGCAGCAATAGAAGCACTTTGGATCTTAATAATCCTAATCAGATTAGGTATAGTTTTGTTAGCAGCTGAGCTAGGCTACAACACATGCTAAGGAATTAATGGTCTCATCAACGATCCAAGTATATACTTCAACTATTCATTTGATTCGTTCGGATCATACATCGTGGCGATGTGATGATCGAATAAATTGTATCAGATGATAATCTTGCAAATCCACTGACGAAAGCTTTTTCTCAGCAGA
>SKCR01051882.1:0-37655 GCA_019454045.1 Zanthoxylum bungeanum | reverse complement strand
TTGGTCTTGGAATGAAAATTCTACAGTGCTAATCAGTGATTACTACACTAAAATAAACAAATGAAAATTATTTTTCCTCTAATTATCTATTTACATAAAATGACAACCCAAATCGAGTTTGCAACCCGAATGGAATCTAATTTGGTTTGTGGTCGGTTCCATGTCACCAAACCAAATAAAACCGAAATCAAATCGAACCCGAACTTAAATCTATTTATCTTCCCTTAATTAGGATGCAACTAGTAATTTGACCCGCTTTTTATTGCGGTATATGTATTTTTTTAATATCATTTTAATTTATTTTAATTTTTTATCGGTCTTTTAATACAACAATTTAATTTGGTCCATTCGATTCTAATTCATTAATTCAATTATCATTTCAAATTATTATCTTATCTCAAACTCATAAAATAAATCAACTTAATTTAATAAATCTCTTAAATTAAGGAGATAACTATATTTATTGATATATAAGGAGATTAATGAGTAAATATTAATTAATATTGTATATCATTTATATAAAGCAGTTAGAACTTAGAAATGTTAAATATTCGTTTAATTAATTAGATAAGAGATTTTATAAAAATTAAATGGTCAATAAAATATTAAGAACAAATGAGACGTATCTGTAATTAAAGGCCTAAACATTAAATGTATATCAGTTACGAAATACAAAATGAAAAAGATAAAACGAAAATAACAAAACAATAAATTCAATTAGTTTGGAATGAGACTTGACGGAATTTGGACTTTGGAGCCTTAGAGGACAAAAATAATAGTAATATATGTATACAGAGTTAGGATCTATCTGATACAAATGAAAACAAATGTCCTTACGGAAAAAATTATAAACAATAGGGAGCTATATGTTATTATTCAAATAATTATTAAATACTGATTTTATCATTTTAATTAAGAAAAAAATATATTTTTACCTCTCAATCGACTAGTCAATATCCAACGGGCACACAACATTCGAAGCTTCGTCCAAAGCCGTAGAAAGCTTCTGCAACGCTTCTCCGTTATGACCTCTCTCAATTTCGAGCCCCATTAAACTCCAATCCACTCTTCTTCAGGTAAGCTCACGTTTTCCCTTTTATCATCTCCGTTTTCAGCTTTTTTGATTCATTTATTTGATGATTTCAGATGGGTTTTCATTTGTTGTTTGAGATGGGATCTCTGTTTTTGGTATTTTATCTATTTTTGTTTATTTGATTTATTTTTTTAGTATTTTTTGTTATTGGTGGATCATGGGTTTGTACTTGATTGCCTTGTTTGATCATCAAATTTAATCAATTTGCCCATAACAAGTTTGATTATAAAGATGGACGTTCTAGAGCATTTGGTTTGTTTTTTGGTTGAATTGTGTCGTGGTAATGGGCATTTTCTTAAATTTTTTATTGGTCAAGGGAATTCGTTTATTTCGAGGTAATAAATATGAAAGTGGTTTTTTCTTTGTCATGGATTTTTTGCTAGAAAATGAAGAATAAACAAGTGGTGTTTAGGATTTCTGGAGTTGAACTTAGAAATTAGAAACTGGTTAATTTTGAGCGCTTATCATGTATTAGTTCAAAATGCTAGTGTGGTTTGGTCTGTGGTAACATCTGATCATTGGACGTCTTGAATTCTTGATGAAGTATGATGCCTTTGGTTGTGGGGTTGAGCAGCATTGCAAACTTTAGTATCTAGGTTGGGATGTGTAACATTTAAAGAGTGATATACTTTTTTGTTTTATAACTTCTGTTAAATGCAATCTTGATAATTCTTTAACTTTATAATCTTCTACAAGAAGATGAACACGATCATTTTAGTATGTGGTTTATTGTACATCTTCTGTATGTCAAATTCTCTTGGGGAATATATTGGCTAACACGTGTCTAATCTTTTCGCTTTCTGTTGTATTTTTCCAGTTGGTACTACTTGATAGATTGATAATTTTTGAGGTTCTAACAACAAAGTAACGGCTCAGGCTTTAACTTTAATTTAGCATTGATATGGCAGAGAAAGCGTGTGTCAAGCGTCTTCAGAAGGAATATAGAGCACTCTGTAAAGTATGAGCCAACTACCTTCCTGGAATTCTGTATATTACTAACAATTCATGATGTTTTATTTTACTGTGCTGGAAGGTAATTATATTTTAACAGGCAATGGTTGCTTTTGTCATATGAACTTGCAGGAACCAGTTTCCCATGTTGTTGCTCGTCCTTCCCCAAATGACATTCTCGAGTGGCGTATGTTTACTCTAAATTTCTTCTTTTTAACCTTCTAGATAGGCTATTTAGTTATCTAGTAGGGGAAACAGTTTGCTCAACATTTCCGAAGATTGCTTCTGTCCTTCGTTTTCCATCATGCACGTGTTACTAAGCACGTCTTAATAATTTTGCATCGATAGCGTTAATAGAACTTGAATTTGGAGTATATTTTCTCTAGTTGGAATTTCTGGTTTTGAAGGATTAGGATTCAACTAAGAATGTAGATATACATAAAATTTAATTGGATGCTAACCCTTTTTTTCCTCGATCTTTAAGTAAATTTCTATAGCTTGGAATTTCAGATAATGAGTTTGAGGGCTTGTGCCTTAATATTGTTATTACGTGTGATTTTGATGGGCAGATTTTATGATAATTAGTTTTCTTTATTTTCTGTTAGTCCTTTGTAGTAGATAGGGGATTGAGCTGGCATCTTTCAATATGATTTTCCATTTCTCTAGTATGCCTCTGCTTCTTTTGTGGTGTCATCTACTTCATATTCTTGGTTTATTGGATGTGTCTAACACTTTTCTAATTCTTGAGCTTTTGATGTTTCAGATTATGTTTTGGAGGGAAGTAATGGGACACCTTTTGCAGGTTAGTTGTGTGTTCTTTAATGCGATTTGCTTTATGGTGGTTTGTCTTATTTGAGTCTTGAGATTATGTTTATAATTTAAATAATGGAACTCTTTTGCTTATTACAAATAAGGTGGATACTACTATGGAAAGATCAAGTTTCCTCCCGAGTATCCATATAAACCTCCTGGAATCCTGTATGTGGTCTGCTGTTACTTCTCTTTTTAAGAATTATATTAGATTGTTGTTGGAGTATGATTTTCTTCTCCCCTTTAATCATTTCATTCTAATACTAGATTAATTTGTTTTCTTGTAGCATGATCACTCCCAATGGACGATTCATGACACAGAAGAAACTATGCTTGTCTATGAGTGACTGTAAGTATAATGGACTATAATCCATATTGAACTATTTGGCAATCTCTAATGCATTCATTTGTGTTTACTCTGATATTGTCATTTTGCAGTTCATCCTGAAAGTTGGAACCCTATGTGGTCCGTATCAAGGTAAGACAATTTCAAGTTATAGTGCAAGTTCTTGTTTTTTTGCAGTGTTATTATTCTCTTGTGGACAAGTTCTTATGATAAACTAAACAGTTAATACTTTAATACACATTGCTTTTTTTGAGTCCATTTGACTAACATTTTTCCTTTACTGCAATGCAGCATACTTACAGGGCTTCTGTCTTTCATGGTGAGTTCGTCGCTCTCAGGTTCTTAGTTTATTTGTAGGGTGGTTCCATATGAAGTTACATCTTTTTGCGCTTTTCTTTTGGCATTTGTTTGGGTTGCTCTAATGTATTGGGATCTCTCCTATCTCTCTGCAACAAGCTGTATATTCTTGTAGTTATCATCCGTTTCTTTTGCTGTTTGCCCATCTTCTTGAGGTATCAGTTGTTAGTCGCATTCCAGTGTAAATTGTTGCCTTCCGTATTGATTAGTTCAGCCATTGAACGGAAATTTCATCTTTTTTTCATCCATAAGGCACGAGGACATGTCTATGCTTCGGAATTGAATAGTTATGTAGGGTTTGTTTCTAACAGATCTCGGGGCTTCTTCTAAATGGATTACTCTTTCCCCGTATGGTTTAATAACTTTTGTTGGGTTACCCACAAATATTTGAATTGCTTCTGTGGTGTTCTAATAATAAAATTGTAGCCTAAGCTGTTATATCTTACTGTGGCATTACACAAGTTCCTTGCATAAAACCTTTTCTATATTTACTCATTAGAAGCATTTGTTAAGAACCTTTGTTTACTTATTTATTTTTTTATGCAGATGGACACCAGTCCTACCACTGGTAGTGTGAACACTACCACTGAGGAAAAGCAACGTCTGGCAAAAGCATCTCTTGCTTTCAATTGTAAGAAGTAAGTGTATTGCACCAAGGTTTTGATCCTTTTCCTTTCTGGTTCACAGAGAGCATAGCAATGTTAGTTATTTTTCTGCAGTTATTTGTCTTGTGGCGCTGGACTATTCTTATTTGCACCCATGATTGTCAATTTCAGACTCCTTTTTTACATGCAACTTGCTTTCAATTTCTTATTTTCAATGTGATTGTTCTTTTTCCCGACAGTGCGGCATTCAGGAAATTATTTCCTGAGTATGTGGAACAATACAATGAGCAGCAGCTTGCTGAGCAGCGTGATTCGGAGCAGCTGTCAAAAGAATTACCTAATGAAGAAAATTCCAGACCGAAGGTCGAGAAAGTTGGTTCGGCAGAAGACTTGAAAAGTGTAGATACTCCGAAGGATGCAAGAAGAAACAGGACACAGCCTTTCCCAACCTGGATGCTGCTGCTGCTTATTTCCATCTTTGGCATTGTAATGGCATTGCCTCTGCTTCAGCTTTGATATAAAATCTAGACTACAAATTGGAATGTCTATAGTAGGTAGTGGACATACAGGCGTTTGCTAGTCTAATAGAATCAGAATCCTAATGTGCTCCTTAGCTTTGTGGTGTACTTTGGAGTTTACGCCAAGGAGACATAAATTTGGATCTCTGGACTGTTGTTTTTTCTTTTACGTTGATGTTGATCGGGTAGTCAATGTTCCAACATTACATGCTTGCTGATGTTATGTTATCCTATTTTTGCAAAGTTTCTGTTGTGTGGATTGCTACTCTTAATCTGTGTCTCTGATTAGAGTACTGGAAATTGAGATTTGTGGTTGCTTTAGCTGTGAACACTATCATGGTTTTGGACAGCAGCTAATGAAGGCCATCGAGATACATTGCCTCAAGCAAGTATAATTTTACTCATTCTGGTTGAAGATGAGATAAACTTTGATTTATTCTTCTGTGAGATTCTGAGTTTGAATATGGGGCTTCTGACATTTTGCAGATGCAGTCATCCAAAACTTCAAAAGTTTGCCTGTAACCGTTACCACATACACTTCTCACAAATGCCCGCGCGCTTTCTATCTACTAACTTGAGAAGACCATTTTGTAGTGAAATTGTTTGCTTGGCATCAAAAGAAAAGATTTATTTGTGCAAAAAGATTAAATCTATTTTTCAAAAGTGAAGAAACTTGTTAATTCTTAGCTTGACTCGAAGGCATTGTTATCTTTGATGGTCCATGTTCTGTTGTCTCAATACCTTCATCATGATTTTGTGCAAAAAGAATGATGAGCCCTCTTGGTAAGTTAATGTTTATTGTATTTAAAACAAAAAGCATTGAGTTTGTAGAAGTTACCCTTTTCTTAGTTTATTTACATGAATCAATTTCATCATCTCAAACATTATGCATCCACCCTCAGATGCATCATGTACCAATAAAATCACCTACTTGTTCTCACAACACTCAAAAAAAAAAAAAAAGAAAGCCTCAAAGTGTCCCCAAACACCCGCCGCAAATGAAGCAAGCATTCACTCCCCAATCCCCATTACAACATAAAGCATCAATTTTTTATTTCCTTTTGTTCATTCAAAGATACATATAATAATGATAATCTTGTCTTCTCATTGTCATAATTTAATCCATTTAGCTTACAACTTTTTTCTTTATAGGATGTATATATTAGCAAACACAATATCTTTTGTTAGTCCATGCCTCTGCCTTAATGATCAAGTTTGATTTGAGAGGTAAGACACCATGATTACATTCTGTTTAATCTTTATGCTTTTCTTGTATAGATTTCAGCTGCTTTTCAGAATCAATTCTGGTACTTTTTTTTTTACAAATGACTTGTTCAAGCAAAGATGAAGTCACCTAACTAACTATTTACCCCACTGTCTTTTCCTTTACACCTACGCAAATCAACCACCAAAATGGATTCTATTTCTCTAATTTCTAATTTTGAACCTGATGGGGTTCAGTTTGGTAGATGGCCTTTGCCCTTTTTGCTGTAGTAGATGGATTCCTTCAAATGTTTAGAACTTAGGTCATCTCCTTTTTCATTTTAGAGGCTTTCTATATACAAAAGCAGCAACTGAAGTAGAGTAGAGACATCTGTGAGTTTCTGTTTCACATGTATTTGTTCTTACAAGTTTGTGCATTTACATTATCAAGTTAATGAAAGAATTGCTTACCTATTTGCTATATTATCTTTCAGGCAACGATGAAGCACTCTCCGATACAACTGAACTATGAGACAAGTGATTATGGCGTCTATGAATTTGATCCTCAGTTTGATTTCTCACAGGTAGAACACTAAACAGACTGTTGTTTTAGTTCAGTTGAATTTTGCTCTTTAAGTCTTTCAACTATTCTAAAAAATATCATTTGGTTTTGGCTTTGATCAGTTCTTGGAAGAAGCAAGGCAACATGCAAGAGAAGTGAAGTTTCAGGCCTCATCAACATATTCAGAAGACAAAAGGATGAAAAAATCATGGAAAAAGTCTCTACTCTCCTGGTTGAAAGTAGAGAAAAAGAGCAAGCAGCCTAGCATGGAACCTGCAAATACTTCTCACATTTCAAATCCAAGGAAGGGTCATGTTTCTGGTCCAATATATGGCAGTAGTAGCAGGATAGATGACATGAGGCAGCGGCGTCCAATATCCGGGCCAATTGCCAATTTTTTCAATCCCAATAGGAAAGTGGAGAATGAGATACCTTATATGTGTCTTGATCAACTTAACACCCCTCATCATGCTAAGTCCTATGGTCCTGTGTATTTGGTGACTTAGATTTTTTTCCCTAAGCACAGGCTTGGAAATGGAGATTCTGCATTTTCTCACCAGCAGAGTCTATATTTTGGTCCTTGGAAGAAGCTAGTGATAATGTACTGAGGTCATCTTGTAGAAAAAGGCTTGAAACTTGAAAATTGAAATTGAAATTGAAGCCACATCTTTGCATTACATTACATTCTTTAGTTCATTAGTACTTTTGTCAAATTTCCCAGAACTTATGAAGCCTGGTTTGCATAAAGAGAATTCAAGAAAAAAAAAAAAAAAGCTGATTTAATACGAGAAGCATTAATTGCTTTCATAAACAGAGGAGCTTTTTTGTCTTTACAAACAATAATTGAACAACTCTTAATAGAGCAATGGGCTCACATTCATCTCCAATAAGAACATGATCTTCAAAACAATGAAAGCCAATGTGTGCCGAGATGCACTATCATATCTTCAGGCAAACAAAAAGCTGCTTTTGAAAATCAAAATCTACACTCTACTGACTTGTTCAAACAACATCACAAGAACTACTAGTACCACTACTACTACTGCTACCATTACTACAAGGACTCACCCTCTTGTCCCTACTCAAAAGCCTCTTCAATGACCTCAATCTTGTCGATGGCGGCAACTTTGATTCTTCCTCAGGTGACAATGATGACAATTGGTCACCCATATTACTTACAGGAATATCAATCACCAGCATTCGAGTACCCGATGAAGTTGAAGAAGAAGAAACACCCTCTTGCAAACAAGCACCACCGGAGCTAACTTGAGTTTCATTTCCCCAAAACAACACATTAGTAGGAAAATTATTAGGAGATGATTCTGTTGAGTACCCAGATTCTAAACTTTCTTGTGAATCCTGAATATGAATCTCCGCTGCTGATTCATCATTTACATCAACTGGGTTCCTACAAAGAGGGCAAGATGAATGAGACTGGAACCACATATCAATGCACTCAACATGAAACCCATGGTTACATTTAGGCAGCAGCCTAGCTTTCTCTCCATCTTCAAGCTCACACAAGCACACAGCACATTCAAGTCCATCTTTGAACTCCTCTGTATTGAATGCAACCACAGGAATTTTCCTGAGGACAGCAGGATTAAGCCCTGCACGGAGAGTGACAGCAGGGTCCTGCCCTGGAGCAAAGACAAAACGACTGCGACGGCGGCCGCGGCGGCGACCACTTGGAGAAGGTTCAGGTGGCTGCTCAATGCGCCACCAGAACCACTTAGCGTAAAGATGAAGAAACATAATAAAAACTACTACAACAAAGAGTACAATTATTGCTATCACCATAATTTGTCCTGTTATTTCAACAGAAGTTGAGTTGCCTAATCCGTTATCATCAGAAGAGCCTTCCATTTTTCTTCCTTCACTTTAACTTGGATTAATGAAACAAAACAAATAAACCCAGTTGGGGATTCTTTGTGTTTGTGTCAGAATGAGAGAATCTTTGTAAGAACTTGAATGAAAGAATGTATTGTATTGATCATGAGAATGAGAAGTTGAACTTGAAGATGTGTTTCTTAAACATGGTGGTGATGGCTATAAGGGAAGTGAATTGAGAAGAAAAATGAAGAAAGATTCAACGAATTGAGGAGTTAAGACTGGAGAGTTGGAATTTTTCCAAATATGTGTGAATTTATTTTTTATGTGATTTGATATTACTGCGTCACGTTTCTTCTTGTTATTTGTTGAACTACCTCCCTTTGACTTGTACTGTGTCATGGCTTTGGCGGAGCCAATTTCTCTTTAGATTCTTATTTTACCTTTATCTAAAATTCCATCACAATCATAATTTGGTAAAAATTAATTTTGATGTAACATTTTATACTGTATTATTTGTTGGGAAATCTTAGGACACTCATTAAATAACAATTTTAAGAAAATAAGGATTGTAATATCATTTTTCCTCATGGACCAGAGTAAAATCCGGGTTCAAGCCCTATTAAATTCGAATCGGTTACCCGAAAATCCAAATTTCAAATATGGATTTCACTGAAGTCAAAAATTAAATAGAAAAAAAAAAAGATATGGGTTTGCAAATCTAAAATACATTGAAAAAATCTGGATTCTTTATTTCTCAAAACAGATCCATATTTAAAATATATGATCCGGATTAACTCATCCCACATTACTCGAATTTATTGGGGATCTATAATTTTTAAACCAAACCTAAATATAAAATACATGACACCCATTTTAAACCTAACCTAAATCAGCCGATTTTATCGGATTCCAGACTGGCTCAGGGTTTCACTGCGGTCTCTGGTTATCAAGTTATTTTAATAGTGTTTATTATTGAACCTTTTTTTTTTAAATCGTTAGAAGTCTCACCGTTGAATTATCCATTCCTGACTTAAACGGAGCAGGTAAATCTCTCTGATGTCTCAAACTCTTACAAGAAACGTATTCCATGAATTCGAACCCATAACCTCAAGATGAGATCTCAAACCTTATACCTTCAAACCACGTCCCTTGAAGACATTTATTATTTAACTTAACACTATAAGATTGCTAAAAATTTGTGGATAAATTTATAACCCTTATCCGAATGTCAAAGGAATCTCATGAATATTATTAAATAATAAAATCATTGAGTGGCCATCTTGGTTTCAAATTTTTTTGAAATCGTTAATCTACACACGCCACCACCAAAAAACTATTAAGTTATTTTCACCTTACGCTGTTTTGGTCGGGGGGTTTGGAGGGGCGGGGGGGAGGGGAGGGGGGAGAATTATTTTTAAATTATGTTTGTTTGGTTCAATTTTAAGGGGAGGGGGAGGGAGGTGAGCAAAATCCCTCCTAAGTCAATTTTAGCTCCCTCCAAAAGTGGGGGGTTTTGGAAGGGAGAGAAAGTGAAGAATTAAAATTTTAAATGCAATGACTAAATTATCCTTATTTATATATTAAAAATCTTAAATTGTCATAATTACAAAATCCCTCCTAAGCCAATTTTAACTCTCCTCCTAACTATTTTGCTGAAACCTTATTAACATTTTGCGTATTATCTAAACTTAATCATTTTAGTAATTTATGTTATAAACTTGGATATTTTGCAGTGTTTCTTTATCTATTCATCTATGTCAAAACCTAGCTACTGGTTTGATGTTTGTTTTAATTTTATTTTTAATAACATGTATTATATATGTAGAGCTTTTAATTTTAATTTTATTATTTATTTAATTCAAAGATAATATAAGCCTATATTATTTTAATTTTATTTATAACAAGCTATAAGGATAAAATAGTAAATTAGTTTTAAAATCTCTCCATTCCCTTCTTAAACCAAACATATATTTAATTAAAAACTCTCCCCTCCCCTCCTTTGAACCAAACATATATTTAATTAAAATCTCTTACCTCCCCTCCCCTCCCCTCCATTAATAAGTTTCACAATTTTATGGTCCCCAACTTCATTTTATGCTAATTAATCTAAATTTAAAGTCATAATCTTCTCAAACAATTACACATTATTCACATCTATAAATTGATTTGACCATGTCAAAAGAAAAAGCCTTATTGTTATTGGCAACTCTTTAAAGCCATAAAATAAAAAGCGTGTATTTGAAGGAAGATTGACCAAATTTTGTTTGCCTTTGTTGACTTTAAATTGTTGAACGTGTAACACCCAAACCAAACCATTAACCAAGGTTATATCTTCGAAAATTCCTTCTAATTTATTCTTAAACTTTTTATATCCATCTCTCAAGATTCACACGTCTTTTAATTTAAATCACATTTTATGTGATATTAAGATTGATATAACGTAGATTACTATGTGTGAAAATTTGAGTTATTTTTTTTCTTTTGTCAAATAATTTCTCCATAGAGGTAATACATATTAGAGCAATTAGATGACGATCCACGCGATATTCGAGACTATATTATTATCTGTAATAAATTAATTTTATTATTTATGAATTGTAGATGAGTTAGCTTAATTCAGTATATAAAAACGTTTCACTTATCAAATAAATTTATTTGTAAGTTAAAAAACTTAAAACAATAAATCAATACAATGAATGTGAAATGATCTGCTTACATAAGTGGATATCTTCAAAATTAAAAGAGTTGACGTCTACATACTAAATTGAAAATATGATTTTCAGATAATATAGATTAAGCTAGTTCCTATAAGTCAATTGTTGGTGCAATATGTGAAGGGAATCGATGCGTTTAAGAGCTTAAGCAAGATTAAATGATGGGTTTATGAAAAACTTTAGCAATAATATTATATGATTATTAAAAGCATGAGCATAAATTATGTTCTAACTAAGTGTAGACATAACCCAACATCTTTTGATCGGACAATGATTCTCTCCTTATTTTTTTTTCGTGTTATTATCTAATGACATGTGACATATACAAAAACAAAATATGTGTTAAGGTTGAGATGTATGTCATATGTCATTAAATAATAGTATTAGAAAAATAAGAATAAGAAAGATAAAAGGGAAAACAAAATTAAGAGGGGATTTAAATTCCTTTTCAAATGGAGTTAAGTTTTAATTACAAGTTTTTAATTCAAATATATAGACAGGCTCCCCTTGATTCCTGAATTAGCAGCCGATAACTTCGCCTGTCTTGGCCACCTACTTTTGACATTGTTGTCTATTAATTTTGACTTCATTTCTCTCACTTTCGTCCCATAGTTTTATTGGCTACAAATATTTTCCCGTAGTTTTTTTTTTTTTTTTTTTTATATATTTAATTATTGTTTGCCATCCATCCTCGCTCTTTGATTAATTTTAATATTATTGAAAAATGTCAATCAATGTCAAAATGAGCATAAAGAATTGTCATCAAATCAAGAAATATGGATGATAGAAAATCATCACGATTCAGATCGATTTTTTTTATTTCGAATAAAAAGATTAAGTTAAAATTTAGAGTAAAATTAGGATTAGTAAATTTCAATTCGTTACAATCGATTATCATATCTAAGAATAACATAAATAATTTATCATTTAATGTAGAAGTAAGAAGGATAAAAAAATCAGGTTGGAATTTATGATAAAATCAGGATTAGCAAATTTCAATTCGTCCCAACCTATTATCATCTCTAAGAATAACATAATTAATTTATCATTTAATGTAGAAGTAAGAAGGTAAAAGATTCATTTGACATTAATTTTGGAGGAAAATTAACTTACAGATAGATTTACCACGTCAATATATTCATTCACTTAAATTTGACAAATATGTCTATATTTCGGAATTAGTATTAAAAAAAAAAACAAAACAAAATTCATCCTTTGCTAATGTTTTCTCCAAATCTAAACAACTATTGCCAATAAACCTAAGAACCAATATCTTTTAGTTCACAATATGAAATTGGTTCCCATAATTCTTCTGGGCTTGGTTTACATTTTAATTAAAACAGCAGAGATAATAAGTCAAGACAGAATGATTAAGTGAAATGATTTTAAGCCTAATATAGCAATTGATGCTATATTAGTGGCCGTAAAAGCAAAAACACACAAAGGTTAAATGAGATGATGAGAGGGTCATTCATTATTGACACTGTTACTTTTTTTGACCTTTTGAGAAAATAACTCAAAGTAATGAGGAATTTACTTTCACAAATCACAATTGACAATCTCGTACCAATCACCTGCTCCTTTCCCACAAATTAAGCACTCATCATATTTTGTATTTAAATTTAAATGATGACCTACCAAATTTTAAAATCCGATCTTGCAAAATATTTATTCTCAAATATATTTGTTATAATTTCATATTTATTGGAAACATATATATATATAGTTTTTTGCCCGTGCCTACGGCACGGTATTACAGTATTTGGCACGTGCATACGGCAACGTGTACAGTATTTGTTCGGCCTACGGCACGGTGGTTAAGAATTAAATGATTTTTTTTTTTAATTAATGATAGCACGTGCCTACGGCACGGTGTTACAGTATTTGGCCGTGCATACGGCACGATGTTACAATATTTCCTGTGCCTACGGCACGTTGTTACAGAATTAAATGATTTTATTTTTTAATTAATGATTTTTATTTTATTTTCTATTTTTTAATGAAATTTTGAAATTTTTTGACAATTCCATCAATACATTTCATTCTCTTTCCTCCAATTACCAATGAATGATCTGGACCGTCAATTAAGCCATATAAGAGAGCCGTTGGATACACTCTCTTCCCCAACATCATTCTCCTTTATTATATAGATATTATATGTGTGTTGGAAATTAATTTTGTTAATTAATTTATTGGTGTTGTTACTAACAACAATTAGTAATGATATCATTATTAAGTAAACAATAAGAGTTGTTAATCAAATAATTAAATAACAACAAGAGTTGTTAAGTAACAACAATTAGTGAAATGTTAAATGAGGAACATATGTGTAGGCACTGCATTTTTGCATATAAATCCCGACGATGAGTCTCATTTGGAGGCACTACCTTTTAAGTCGCGGAAGCCGCGGGAAACGGACGTCGGGAGGGAAAAGATGGAAATCAGTACTTTGTCGAATTTTACTCGCTTGTTTAGCTTCGGGCTCGCTGGTGGACCTCCGTTTTAAAGCACATTTGGCCTAAAAACCCGCAAACTCTTAACCTTGGCCCAAAACCCCCCACATCTAGCCCATACACGCCTAACCCACTCACCAAGCCAAACCAAGCCCCCACACCACATCTAGCCCACACGCCCACCATGACTAGGCCCACACGCCCATCACCCTAAATTACACCCAAATTAAAAAAATATTAAATAAATATTAATTAGATAATGTAATTGAATTAAATAAAATAATTAAACAATTTACCATTAATAAAACATAAAATATAATCATACCTAATTTAGATAAATCAAATATATTAACTTCCTAACTAAACAAAATCATATACTAAATTAAAGAAATATCATGCCTAAATAAAATCACTCATAACCAATTTAAAGATATTGACTTCCTAATCTAAACCAATCTTGTCTCCATCAAATCCATTGCTTTCCTTCTTTGACACTAAATCAAATCCCTTCCCTGTGAGACAAGGAGAAGCCCTAGCCCTTCTCTATATAAACAACCCAAACCAACAAGCCATCCTCCCTTCACACAATTGACATTCACGCCCAAACCAAGAAACCCCTAGCGCATACACACAACTCACACGCAAATCACAGTAAGAAACCCTAGACATTACACGCAAATCACAGGAAAAATAGCAAACAATTCTCTTCATCCCCACCCTCCATTTACAAAATCATCGAGCCATTTACAGCCCCTACAACCATCAAAACAGCCAAAATCACCCACCTTAAAACAACAGCAATTAACCCAAAAAACAGCAAATTAACCCAAAAAACAGCAGCCATTCACGCCAAAACAGTGACCTGAACAGTGAGCAGAAAATACAGAGGAACAGCAGCAAAACGGAGGCCAAACAGCAAGCAAAATAGCAAAACAATGAGCTAAGACGCTAAACCAGTGAACCAGAGAAGTTGAGGAGCTTTGCCATTCCGATCTCTGTGAAACGCAAGTCCGAAAGTCGGCAAAAAGGTTAGACCTGAGGGTATTTTCCATATTCGTTTTCTGTTTTATTTTTATTATTCATTGAGTATTGTTCGCATGATTGTTATGTTAAAATGCATGTTGTGGCCCTTGAGTAGATAAATATGCATGGATTACGAAGTATTGTATGTTGTGGCCTTGGAATAAAATGAAAGATGTGTCAACTCTCGCGGTATATCGGATGGAAACCCGGACATAAATTTCATAGCCGATTCCGAATGGACGGTAGTATGATCTGTACTCGGGATACAACTTCACGTACCGCTTGAGTAAACAACACTTTCTTTTGTTTTATGTTGCTTTGATTTATTTATTATTCGTCATTTAAATTCCGCATGTTACTTGTTTATGCATGATGCGATCGAGCGCATGGGCTTAGTAAGTCGGATTAAAGGTCCCCTATTTAGAGGGGTTAAAACCCTTTACCACGATGCTTTGCCGCGCCGGTTGATGTGTGTTCGGTTGAATGAAAGATATGTTCAATCGGGCATACTAAGTTTGATATTATTGTCGTTATTCTTTGTATGCATGATGCGATCGAGCGTATGAGCTTAGTAAGTCGGATTAAAGGTCCCCTATTTAGAGGGGTTAAAATCATTTACCACGATGCTTTGCCGCGCCGATTGGTGTATATTCGATTGGATGCGAGATGAGTTCAATTGGATACGTGAGGTCCCACATTGTGGAATTGTTTGTCTATGAATGTGTTGCATGCATCAGGTCTGGTTCCGTTCGAACGCGTTCTCGAACGCTACGCGAACGCGCACACATTTTCTTAGTGTTTCATGCATCAGGTCCGGCTCCGTTCGAACGCGTTCTCGAACGCTATACGAACGCGAACCTCTGTTTACCGTTCGAACGCGTTCTTGAACGCTACGTGAACACGCACCCACTGAACTGAGTCATTTTCATCAGATTTCGTACATAATTGTTCCTAGTAGCTATCCCTTCGTATGATGAACCTGATTACTCTCTGTATTACGCAAGATTGTGTAGGTGTCGTTCATCCGTATTCCCCACATGTATGAGTACAATGTGTTTATTATACAATTCATATATCCATGTCATGATAGTATTTGAGTATTATTTCTTGTGGTATATCGGATAGAAACCCAGACATAAATTCCGTAGCCGATTCCGAATGGACGGTAGTGCGGTCTGTACTTGGGATACAATTCCACGTACCACTTGGAAAAGTGCTCACATGTGTGTTTGTGTCCATATTAGTTATCTTCTTTTGCACCACGTCATAACATGCTTACTTTAATGCCTAATTGCATCCTTAAGTGTCTTTTTGCATTATGTACTTAGTTGACTCTTTTATTTACACATGGACATGTAATGGCTATTTGTTTATGCTTCCGCACGTATAAGTATGACATGTCTATGAAATCACATGTTCGCCATTATTTGATTCGCTTTCATGTGTGCTTGCGTGGTTAGTGTGTGCTTGTGTTTCCATGAATACAATATCCAATGAAGTTGTATGTTCGTTGCTACTTTGATTTACTTCAAGCATGCAATCTTAAATATAAGATATATGCAAATTTAGGTGTAAGTTTTATTTTTGCGCATATGAACTTAGAAGCATGATACTCTTGGAAATAAGTGTTACTTAAGCTTGATTAAATTATTACACAAATCCTTTCATTACAAATGACATAAGTAAGGGATCATTCTGAACCCAACAGTTTGAGGTCTTCCCTTGCGAGGGGTGAGTGCGGCCTTAAATCTCATTTTCCCGGTTCACACCGGGTGGCGACTCCATTATTCTCCGGTTTAGTCCCCCGTGGCTACTCCGTACTCCCGACTAGGCCGCGAGCCTAGAATAGCATGTGTCGCCCAGTTTCTGTGTCCCACAGTCTGGCGACTCCACTGAGGATAGAGAATCGGACCCGAAATAATGTCTTGTAATATTATGATTTGTGCTTTAATTGACCGTGTCTACCATGGGTTAAAAAGGGTTTAATCAGAGGCATTTTGAGGCTAGGTAATGGTCTGTTGTCTTCCTTCACTCACTACCTTTCTAGAAGGAAAAGCTGTGAAGGCACCTAAATAACCATCTACTCGTAGCCTATTGTGATGGACTAATTTGGAGGACTCGTTGTTTATTCCTGACACCAAGCGATAAGAGCCTAAGAGGCTAGGGTAATTAAGAGAGCCTCGCTCCACCCTCCCTATAGGGAATCTACAACGGAAAATCCATCTGACAGTCAGTCACACACCATAACTCGTTGGCACGTACTGTAAGGTATAAAAAAGGTGCGCTCACTTGGTCGCTCGAACCCTTGAGTGAGGAGACCTAGTTGTGGGTAATCCTTCGCCAGCGAGAGTCTTTGTCTACACTCCCGCAAACCCACACGTAGACCGAAATTGTATGGCCTATAGCAACTATTTCCTTGTGCTTGTGGACCATCTTCATTTGGATGCAGTTGGGCTTTTTGTCAGAAATGCGAACTTGTTGGGCCATTTAAACTGGGACGAGTTCGTATCCTATGAAAATTGGGCCAGAAGCTTCTGAAATGTTGATGGGCCACTCTGTAGAAATTTTTTTTGTATGCTCGTGCTTGGGAACATTGTCGTTTGGATCCATTCGGACCTTTTATCATGGGATATGGGCTTGTTGGGCCATTTAAACTGGGATAAGAACGTATCTTATGATGATTGGGCCCAAAGCTTCTAAAACGCCAATGGGCCATTATATGTTTGTGTTTAGGAACATTATCATTTGGATACGGTTGGACTTCTTGCCATGAGATGTGAACTTGTTGGGCCATTTAAACTGGGACGAGTTCACTCCTATGACAGTGTAGGCATTGCATTTTCGCATGTGAAACCCGATGATGAGTCTCAATTGGAGGCACTACCTTTTTAAGCTAAGGCTATTGCGGGGAACGGAGGTCGGAAGGGGAAATTCGGAATAAGTATGTCATCAAGTTCATTCCACAAGTTCACTGTCTTCGTTGGTGCTGCGTTAGTTACTTCGTTCGAACCTCGTGCAGATTGCGGACGTTCGTGCCACGTTCTAATTGGCGTTCGAACGGTGTCGGTAATTCTGGTTTTGTTGCTAGCCTCACACCCCGCCCATTTAGCCCCCCAAAGCCTATAAAACACATCCCAAATTAAATAAATAAATATTAAACATTAAATAAAATATTTAAATCATTTACCAATTAATAAAACATAAAATAAAATCATGCCTAATTTAAATAAATTGAATATATTATATACTAAAACTAAAAAGAAGACATACCTAATTAAAATCATTCCTAACCAATTAAAGCCAATCATATATTTGACTTCCTAATCTAATAAGATAAATACCAATCTAAAATATTTGTATTCCTAAACCAACACAAATTAAATATTACAACTTCCTAATTTAAAATATTTTGTCCCCCCTCAATCTTGTGTATGCCTTTCTTGGAAATCCTAATTGAATGCCAAAATCCCTTCCTTGTGAGACAAGGTGAAGCCCTAGCCCTTCTCTATATAAACAACCCCATACCTAGCCACATCTCCTCTAGACTCTCTAAGACACACCCAAGACAAAAAGAAACATTTGACATATACACAAAAAAGAGAACAAAGAGCCCCAACCATCTCCTCCATAGCCGAATCCACCACAAGCAACTACCCTCACATCACCGAAACTACAAGCACCAAAAAAACCCCTAACCACCACCGAAAATCAGCCCCATTAAACCTCCACACATCACCGAAATCACACCAAACACAACAGTTAAACCACTCCTAAAACAGTCCCTAAAACCCCTAAAACAGTACATAAACTCACTTATAATCCTTGAAATAACCACACAAAACCACACCAAAAAGAATATCAAAACAGTCCACAAACAGTAAGCAGAGGACACAGAGAAAACGGCAGCAAAACCACAAGGAAACAGCAGCAAAACGGAGTCGGAACAGTAGCTTGAGTGGCCGAACAGCGAAGGAAGAGGCAAACCAGTGAACCAGAAAAGTTGCGGAGCTTTACCCCATTTCGATCTTCGTGGAACGCGAGTCCGAGAGACAGCTTAAAAGGTTAGACCTGAGGGTATCTTTCACACTTATCCTTATTTAATTCTGTCATTTATTTTGATTATATTTTCTGTATTTGTGGCATTTGTTGTGTGTATGATGTGTGTTGTGGGTATTGGATGAATGGAAGAGTGTTGTCTCTTGTGGTATATAGGATGGAAACCCAGACGTAAATTCCGTAGCCGAATCCGAATGGACGGTAGTGCGGTCTGTACTTGGGACACAACTCCACGTACCACTTGAGTAAACGACACATTCTTTTGTTTTGTGTTGCTTTGGTTTATTTATTTCTTGTCATTTAAATTCTGTATGTTGCTTATTCCCGTATGATACGATCGAGTGCATGGGCTTAGTAAGTGCGATGAAAGGTCCCCTAATTGGAGGGGTTAAAATCCTTCACCACGATGCTCTGCCGCACCGATTGATGTGTGTTCGGTTGAATGCGAGATACGTTCAATCGAGCATACTTAGTTTGATATGATTGTCTTTATTTTTGTATGCATGATTCAACCGAGCGCATGGGCTTAGTAAGTGTGATGTGAGATCCCCTATGGGGAGGGGCTAAAGCCCTTTACCACGAGGCTTTGCCGCGCCGGTTGATGTGTGTTCGGTTGGATACAAGATACGTTCAATCGGGCACACTACGTTTAATATTATTGCTTTTAATTCTTTGTATGCATGATTCAGTCGAGCGCACGGGCTTAGTATGTTGGTCTAAAGGTCCTCTCTTTGAGAGATCAAGAGCCCCAAAAGGCCACCTTTACGGCAGTACTTCGCCGCGCCCCCTTTATTTTGTCGTTTATGTATTGCGTCCCATTTCATGCATCAGGTCTGTTCCCGTTCGAACGCGTTTACGAACGCAACTCGAACGCGCATGTATTTTTGCCTTGTCTTGCATCGGGTCTTACTTATGTTCGAACGCGTTCACGAACGCCATACGAACGTGAGCATTCTGTTTCATTTCCGTTCGAACGCGTTAACAAACGCCACACGAACGTGAGCATTCTGTTTCATTTCCGTTCGAACGCGTTAACAAACGCCCTACGAACGAGAGCATTCTGTTTCATTTCTGTTCGAACGCGTTATCAAACGCCATACGAACGCGAACCTTCTGTTTACCGTTCGAACGCATTTACGAACGCTACACGAACGCGCACCCACTGAATTGAGTCCTCTTCATTAGATTTCATACATAGTTTTCCTAGTAGCTATCCCCACATGTATGAATACAAATATGTTAATGTATTACAATTCATATGCTTATGTCGTGATAACATTTGAGTATTATTTCTTGCGGTATATCGGATGGAAACCCAGACGTAATTCCGTAGCCGATTCCGAATGGACGGTAGTGCGGTCTGTATTTGGGATACAATTCCACGTACCACTTGGAAAAGTGCCCATATGTGTGCTTGTATGGTTAATATGTGTGCTTGTGTTTTTCCTGAATGTAATATGCAAATGAAGTTGTATGTTCGTTGCTATTTTGATATATGTTAAGCATGCAATTTTAAATGTGAGATATATGTGAAATGTGTGCATAAGTTTTATTTTGCATATGAGAATTTAGAAGCATGATACTCTTGGAAATATGTGTTACTTAAGCTTGATTAAATTATTACATAAATCCTTTCATTACAAGTGACATAAGTAAGGGACCATTCCGAACCCAACGGTTTGAGGTCTTCCCTTGCGAGGGGTGAGTGCGGCCTTAAATCTTTGTCCCGGTTCACACCGGGTGGCGACTCCATGTTATTTCGTACTTCCCAACTAGTGCCGCGAGCCTAGGAACGGCGTCGCCCAGGTTCTGTTGTCTACAGTCTGGCGACTCCACTGGGGACAGAGATTGGCCCCGAAATATTGTCTTGTAATGAGTGGATTTATGTTTTAATTGGCCATGTCTATAGTGGATAAGTGGGGTTTAATCAAGGGCACTTTGAGGCTAGGTAATGGTTTAGTGTCTTCTTCACTCACTACCTTTCTAGAAGGAAAAGCTGTGAGGACACCTATATGGCCATCTACTCGTAGCCTTTGTGATGGACTAATTTGGAGGACTCGTTGTTTATTCCTGACACCAAGCGATAAGAGCCTAAGAGGCTTTGGTACTTAAGTGAGCCTCGATCCACCTTCCCTCTGGGGAATCTACAACGGGAAATCCATTTGACAGTCCGTCACACACCATAGCTCATTGGCACGTACCTTAGTGTAAAAAGGGATACTCACTTGGTCGCTTGAACCCTTGAGTGAGGAGACCTAGTTGTGGGTTATCCTTCGCCGGTGAGAGCCTTTGTCCATACTCCTGCAAATCCACCCATAGACCAGTTTGTATGGTTAAAGTAACATTATTTCCTTGAGTATGTGCTTGTGGACCATCCTCATTTGGATGCAGTTGGACTATTGTCAGAAATGCGGGCTTGCTGGGCCATTTAAACTGGGGCAAGTTCGTACTGTATGACTATTAGGCCCAAGGCTTCTGAAATGTTGATGGGCCATTATGTAAAAATTATTATGTCATGTTTGCATTATCTCCCTTCTATGCTTGTTTTGGGAACATCATCGTTTGGATCCATTTGGACCATTTGTCATGGGATATGGGCTTGTTGGGCCATTTAAACTGGGACAAGGATGTATTCCATGACTATTGGGCCAAAGGCGTCTAAGTGTTGGTGGGCCACCTTGTGCTTGTGTTCGAAATATTATCATTTGGATTTAGTTGGGCTCTTTGCCATAAGACATGAACTCGTTGGGCCATTTAAACTGGGACGGGTTCACTCTTATGACAGTTGTCCCAAAAGCTTCTAAAATGATAATAGGCCGATTTGTTTGAGAATTTTATTTAATTTAGTATGTTACATGCGTCTCATGCACCTTATGCATCCATATATCATGTTAACACCGTCTATGTCTGAAAAAGACAACATAGATACCGTTTGAGTTAGAGAAGGGACAAGGCTCACTAAAAGAACAAGTATGAGTGAATCCGATAATGAGGTGTCCCGTATGGATCAGTTAGAGAACAGTCTCGCCAAAGTCACTGAACAGTTGCAGGCTTTGACTACTGCTGTGGCTGGTATAGCCGGGTCTCGTGCTGGGGGTAGTTCTGGGGATGCAAGACCAGAGGAACCTCCGAACAGATTAGGGGATGATACCCCCCTTTTGATGATATGACAGAGTATGCAGCGCGGCAGAGTATCTGGGTCTCAGGCAGAGTTACAGAAACTTCGGGATCAGGTTGAGTCGGTTACCCGCAAGATGAGGGGTAAGAATGAGGATTTGCTGGATTATGACACATTGACTTTTGAGGAACAGTTGCCGGCACAGTTCAAGATGCCAGATATGGCTAAGTTCAACGGGAATGGGGATCCGAGGGTGCATCTCCGACAGTTTGTATCAGTCATGAGTTCAGTTGGCTTATCCTCAGCGCCAGGTACAGAAAATGTTTGGAATGTCGCTTGAAGGAGCTCCCGTGGTATGGTACCACAGTTTGGAGAAGAAAGTAAAGGAAGATTGGAGGGAGTTGGCCGATGCTTTCCTGAAGCAATATGTCACTGACTTGGAGATTGATCTGTCACTCCGTGATCTGGAGAATGTTAAGCAGAAAGCGGAGGAGAATTTTAAGGAGTATGTGGACCGGTGGAGGGTCAGTTACTGAAAATGCAGACTAGGCCTTCGGAGAAGGATCAGATCAAGATGATTATCAAGGGCACCAAGCCCTCCATTTACAGCAAGTTGAGGAGGATGACCTCCATGATTGCGGACTTTCGGCAGTTGAGGGAAACTGTCATGGATATTGAGGAAGAAGAGGCCGAGAATAGAAAATTATATGGTCTGAACAGGAGGCCCATTGGGGGAACATCGGGAACAAAGCCCGTTTCTGCTGAAATTGCTGCTATCCGGAACAGGCAGTTTTCCAACTTGGGAAGGCCCCTGTCTAAGGTGCTAGAGAAATTGAAGAGGCAAGGCTCTTAAAACCCTTGGATACCAAACCATTACCCAATCCCCTACCATCACATTATAACCTAAGCCTTTACTGCCACTTCCACCAACAAAAGGCCATGACACCGACAACTGCGCCCGACTCCGCCATGAAATCCAAGACCTAATAGACTCCAAGAAAATACCCAACCCAGAAACAGAACAGCCTGACACACACAGAAACCCCTTACCCAACTACCGTGCCGTACCACCACCAGCCTACATGATCAATTCTGGCCTCCCAGAAGACCTTGTCCTGAAATCCTTTCACCCTCAAGCCTTTTGCCTGGGAATCTGGGATAGTACTAGTGAGGATGAGTTTGAGCAGGGGAAAA
Source organism: Zanthoxylum bungeanum (assembly GCA_019454045.1). Taxonomy (NCBI): domain Eukaryota; kingdom Viridiplantae; phylum Streptophyta; class Magnoliopsida; order Sapindales; family Rutaceae; genus Zanthoxylum; species Zanthoxylum bungeanum. The sequence continues at coordinate 14,819 of SKCR01051882.1, read as the reverse complement.
ACTTTTGGCTTGATTTCTCTAGCAGTGATGAGGAAGAAGTAAGGGGAATGACACGTAGCGGTCGTTTTTACAATGATATGGCGGAAAAGGGTAAGGAAGCTTTGACAGATGGTAGAGAAGTGGTTGAGACTGCAGAAAATACTGAAGGTGATATAGTGCTGAGGCAATTGAGGAAGACTAGAGCACAAGTGAGTATCTGGGAACTGTTATGTGCATCTCGGGAGCATAGGCAGGCTATGGTTGAGGCCTTGAGCAAGATTGTGGTACCAGAGGATGCTAACCCCGCAATGTTTGTTGGGTCAGTTCAGAAAGAAGCTTTGCAGATATCCTTTTCTGAGGATGAACTCCCGGTGGAGGGAAGAAATCATAACAGGCCTTTATTTATCAGGGCCGAGGTGAGGGGCAAGAAAACTTCATGTGTGATGGTGGATGACGGTTCGTCCATCAATGTGTGCCCGTTGAAAATTCTGGCAAGATTGGGTATGAAAGCAACAGACTTGGACCCCTCCAGTATGACTATTAAAGCTTATGATGACAGTAAAAGGGGAGTTGAGGGTACCTTTGTGGCTATGGTCAAGGTAGGACCATTGAAGATGGGGTTGAGTTCACAGTGCTGGACATCCCAGCCACTTTTGCCTTATTGTTGGGAAGGCCTTGGTTTCACAAACTTGGGGGCGTGCCTTCCACTTTGCATCAGATGATCAAATTCCCGTATGAGGGAGAAGTTGTTACCATCCGGGCTGAGTTAGATAATGCCGTGGCTGCCTGGAGATACAACCTTTCACGAGGTTTCAGGTGTCAGCTACCTTCGAGGAATGGGTGGATCCTATGGTGGCTAGGATTATGGAGAAGATGAAGTTTGAGCCGGGAAATATTCAAAATTGCCAGATTTCAGAGGACAGACTACTCGAAAGGTTTGGGGTACAGATCTGATGAAGAAAAGCCAAGGTCAAGAAAGGGCCTGAGATTGATGGAGTGCTTTGTGAAAGCTTCAGGATATCAAGGGGAGCCTGAACCTGTGGAAGTCAATGGGATTGTTGTACCTGGGTTTGAGATCTTCCAGGATTTGTTGGGTGAGAAGCCTGACTGAAGAAACTGAGGAAACAGAGATTTGGGAAGAAGAGCTGATGAAGTTAGAGAGCCTGACTCTGGAAGAGGATGAGAAGCCTGAGGAAGACCTGATTGCAAAGGAAGAAGTGTCTATAGATGATGAAGACATTTACCTTCCTGATTATTTGAATGTACTTCCGCATTATCCAATAATAAAGACATTTCTTTTGCTTACTTGCCTGAGTCATTTCGTTTACTCTGCATGAATCAAGCATATTTGACATCAGTTCAGCCAGAACTATTGCATTTAACTTGGCACACTTGAGAACCCCAAAGAAATTTGATTGCAAGTGAAGTAACCTCCGAAGAAAGGGAGAAACTAGAAGAAGTGTTTAGTCAAATATGCCAAAGTATTTGCTTGCCTATGAGGACATGCCTGGGGTAGACAGAAACATTGCCCAGCACACAATACCAACTTATCCGAATATGAGGCCAGTAAAACAGAAACTCAGACGGATGAGACCAGAATGGGCTGAGAAAGTCAGAGAGGAAGTTCAGAAACATAGAGATGGGGTTCCTGAAAGTGGTAAAGTATCCTGAATGGTTGGCTAACATAGTACCGGTGCCGAAGAAAGATGGGAAGGTCAGAATGTGTGTAGACTACAAAGATCTCAATAAAGCTTGTCCGAAAGATGATTTCCCTTTGCCGCATATAGATGTTCTGGTTGATAGCGCGGCTTTATCCGCTATGTATTCATTTGCAGATGGGTTTTCAGGTTACAATCAGGTTCTCATGGCTGAGGAAGATAAACACAAGACTGCATTTGTTACCGAGTGGGGTACTTATTGTTACAAGGTAATGCCATTTGGGCTTAAGAATGCAGGAGCTACTTATCAGCGGATGGCCACTACACTTTTCCATGACTTAATGCACAAAGAGATTGAAGTGTATGTGGATGACATGATGGTGAAATCAGAAACAAGAGTTGGGCATATTGAGGCATTGGAGAGGTTCCTTCAGAGAGTTGACACATATAACCTGCGGCTTAACCCCAAGAAATGTGTGTTTGGGGTGACATCAGGGAAATTGCTTGGTCATACAGTGGGGATGGGCGGAATAGAGGTGGACTCCGAAAAGATCAAGGCAATCACAAAATGCCTGCACCGAAGACAGAAAGGAAGTCAGAGCATTCTTGGGGAAGATTCAGTACATCAGTCGGTTTATTGCCAAGTTGACATCGGTATGTGAGCCTATCTTCAAACTGTTGAGAAAAGATCATTCGGTGAGATGGAATGAACAGTGTCAGACCGCCTTCGACAGAATCAGAGAGTACTTGGTAAAGCCACATGTATTGAAACCTCTGAGACCGGGCATACCTTTGATATTGTTTTGGCTATAGAATCAGAAGCACTGGGGGCTATGATGGTACAGGCAGATGAGACAGGGGTAGAACATGCAGTGTATTATCTGAGTAAGAAGCTGCTTCCGTATGAGGCTCGTTCGGAGAAGAATTGAGAAGATATGTCTTGCAGTGGTTTGGGCTTCCAGAAAGTTGCGGCATTATTTCCAGTCATACAAGATCCAGGTAGTGGCAAAGGAGAATCCTCTGAAATATCTTCATTCAGTGCCTTCATTAGTGGGAAAACTGGGCCGATGGTTGGTATTATTGACAGAGTTTGACATTGAGTATCTCACCTCCAAAGTGATTAAGGGGCGAGCAGTAGCGAGTTTCTGGCATTGCAACTATTGAGGGGGATCAGTATAAGTTTGAGTTTCCAGATGAAGAGATCCAAGCAATAACAATTCAGAGATGGAAGATGTATTTTGACGGGGCAGTGAATTACAAGGGAGCCAGAATCGGGATCGTGATAGTGACCCCCGAGGGAGAGACTGTTCCGTTGGTGACCGGCGTAAACACACACGTATAACGCAAGCGTACGTATCGTTCAAGTAGTATAAAAAGTATCGATCTCACGAGGACTTAAAATCTTATCTATTAATTTTTATAAGGTCAAATGATTACTAGTATCTAACATGTTGTTTGATTGATTTGAAAAGGTGACGATTCTAAATTATAAATAGACAAGTAAATGAAATTGTTTTAAGGTTGATTTTAAGAAAATTCAATATTAAAAACTATCTAGGGTTGTGATTTATTCCAATATTATTTAAAGATGAAGTGGTTATCTTATAGTTGGGTAAAATATTGATTTATTAACCTGAAACACTAAATTATGTAAAAGCCTCTTCCGATGGTCAATTACAAATATCCAATTTAACCTAATTGAACCATATGTCTATGTCAACCAAATTATCTGGATTCATTAAGATTAAGTTCCAATTATGGCTACTACCCCCGCCCGACAGGTATATTCCTATCCTGTAAGGAAATCTATTAAAGGGTTATCTATCCTCAAGGAAGATCGTGGGTTATTGAGTATGAGGTCTTAAACTTAAAATCCCTATGTCTAGTTCATTTTAAGTTTACCTTATCAATTTTATTAGTGGCCAGTTAATAAAAAGCATTAAGATTAAGACTCAATAATAAATCTTTATATTACCCAAATTATAATTTAACCCTTATAAACCGGTGATATTGGATTTCATCACAACCCTAGATTACTAACTTAGTTATGACACATAGCTAGGGCTAGTAAAACTTAAAAGACATAAAATGAAAATGCTGAAAATAATTGCGGTGAGTAAAATGCTGAAAAGTAATTACAAATGAAATAAAATGCTAAGGCAAAAGGAATTACTTTTACTACTACTAATTTAGATATTCCCATAAAATAATATATAAACTTGTGATAATATTTTACCAACCGACCAATCTGGCGGTATCCTGATTAAGTCAAATTAAGTCCAACCAGCCATATATGTGGTAATATTTGTCCATAATCCAGCCATAAAGGCGGTACCAAAATAAATTTACCAACCGACCAATCTGGCTGTATCCTTTATTAATCAGGTTCAAACCAACAGAAAATAAACTTACCAACCGACCAATATAGCGGTTTCCTTGATTAGTCAGGTTTAAACCAGATTAAATTGAATTGCCAACCGACCATATAGCGGTATCCTTTATTAATCAAATTTTAAATAGTAAATATATTATTTTTAAGGGAGATTAATCTAAATAGCAATAGTAAAATAATTACCTTTCACCCCTAGCATAGGGAAGTTACCTCCTCATAGTGAATAGTAAAACTGTAAAATAAGAAAGTAGATTACTATTATTACAAAAAGTAATTAAAATTATTACAAAAGTAAAAACTAAAAATTAAAAACGAAACTTAGAGAGAGAAGAATTCCCTATTTACATCAAATAAGAGAGAAGGAATGGTGTAACAAAAACTGAAATTTCGTCCTGAATTTATAGGCTCGGGTAAGGGTCCGGCGTCGCGACGCTGGAACAGTTGGACGTGGCATGCTGAGGAGACGACACGTGGCAAGGCGGCTGACTGTTCACGCGACACGTGTCAAGGCGGCTAACTTTCAATTATTGTGATGACGTCATTGATGACGTCATGATGACGAGGCGATGACGTGGCAAGGCGTCTGAGATCAATTTGTCGGCACAATAGGATTTCGACACGTGGCACGCGGTGATTGGCTGATGATGACGTGGCAAGTTGTCTCGGTTGACATGCTGACGTGGACGATGATGTGGCACGACGCGTGGCAAGGTTGACTTGTTGACCGATGATGTGGCTGATGACGAGGCAACACGTGTCAAGTCTGAGTGTCGGCAGCGTAGGATGATGACACGTGGCACAGCGCACGTTAGCAGATCCGCTGTGATGGCGACATGTGGCACGGCGCACTTTAGCAAAGTCAAATTTCTCAAATTCTGACTCGTTGACCTGATGCACTTTAGCAGATCCGGCGCATGCTGGGCGTCGCGGTGCGCAATGCTCCAGAGTCGCGACGCGCAAAAGACGAAAATATTCCCGTTGATGCATTTTTGTCCGGTTTTGCCTCAAATTGCCTCAGTGCTTTCGAAACTTTATTTATCTGCAAAATAACAACAAAACACATCAAAACGTTCACAAGACTCAAGAAACTATACAAATATAAGGTTAAATGAGTGGGAAATAGTGATATAAATACCACTCATCACACCCCCAAACCTAACATTTTGCTAGTCCTCGAGCAAAATACAAAATAAAATAACATAATAAAATTTAACTAAGCCACTTTCGTAGGGATCACGATTGCATTTAGCATATGCAACAAGCCTTTAAACCCCTAGGTGTCCCTAGTGGACGAGTTGTAGTCTCGTGAGGGTTTACAGCAATGATACCCACAACATTTTACAAAAGTAAAATGTATTAAAACTAATGCACACAAAAGCAAAAAGACAAGCGAAAAGAGAATAAAGAAAGTTAGTGACTAATCAGGTGAAAATTCTACTCCAAGTTACTAGTTGTTTTGTTTCTTTCTAAATTACCGAATAAGTAAATTCTCGATTATTTTTACCATTCTCCATATACACAGTCAACAAAATATTAATCAACTCATTTTTGCCCACAACAGTCATAAGTGTAGTTGATAAGAGAGTAATATTTTTGTCCTAAAGTTCTATCAGATTTCACACCTTTTTGTAGCAATGGAATAATTTTCTGATTTTTTTTTCTTTTGATTTTTCTCTATTTTTTATTTATATACAATACCTTCCGTCTATGTAGCGAGCTTTGGGTCGGTGGCTCCCAAACCAGTTGGCTTTAGGGCACCAGGTGTTAAGACACCCCTACGAACTTAATTACTCAGACTTCAGATATATATATATTTTTGTAGCATCTTCGATCCATGTAGCGAGATTTGGGCCAATGACTCCCAAACCAGTTGGTTTTAGGGCACTATGTATTAAAACACCCTTACAGACTTAATAACTCGGATCTCAGACGTTTTTTTTTTTTTTTTTTTATTCCATCACTATTTAGAGATGCTTCTTCAATTAAACTATAGCACGAAATATTACAAACTTTTCAATTTTAGCTCATGTCCGAATGTCTCCATGTATGTTGATAATACCTGCCAACTGAGCATAAGAAGATCCATTTTAGTCAGTGTTAAGGAGAATTCACAAATTAAATAATTAAAAAGGAAATAAACAAAAATTAACTTGTTTCGAAATAGGTTTAGATACGTCTCAGGAGTGGAAATCTTACTTACTCGGCTATCTCTTACCAATTCCACCTTTTAGTCAAAATAAAAACGCAAAAATGCAAATATTTTTGTAATTTTTGAAAATTTTTCAATTTTTTTGTATTTTTCGAAAAATTTTGAACTAAAAATAAAAATAACATACTACTAAAAACAAGATATTAATCAACTAATTCCCTCCCCCAAACCTAAATGAGACATTGTCCCCAATGTCTTAAACAGTAGAAGAAGAGTTTAGACGAATAACCTGGTTAACTGAAATTCTACATGAATTTAAAGGTTAAGATCCAGATTAACCCGACGTCTCTTACCACGATCGTCCCCAGACCAATTTATCTTTGAAATGATAGGGTCAACTTGTGGTTCATAGGCTATGAGTTGGTCAATTAGATCCGGAGCGGTTCTGGAAGTAAACAAGAGTTCTTTTAAGGTTTTGATATGAACCCATTCCTCCGGGCATCATCAAGAAACACACAAAGAAAATCATAAAATCCATCAACATTGTACAGCCCAATTGGTTTCTGGGTATGTTTCAGGTTCGCCCAAGATAGTACGATAAAAATTTCTTCCAATGTACCCAAGCCACCTGGCAAAGCAATAAAAGCATCAGCACGGTTAATCATTTCTACCAGTCGTTCAGACATACCTGGCACGATCAATTCCTCTCCGTTTGATGATTCAATAAGATTTGCCTCTGCCAAGGGTTTTGGGATGATTCCCAAAACATGACTGCCTCCATCATGTACGGCCTTTGAAACGATCCCCATTAATCCAAGATTTCCTCCGCCATATATTAAGTGCATATTCCTTGCAGCTAATACTCGACCCACTCCTGTGCTGCTTCTATGTATTGTGGTTTAGTACCAACACTACTACCGCAAAACACACAAATGTTTTCAACTCGTCTTCTTGAAGTGGCTTCCATTTTTATGTTTTTCTTTCTTAATTCTGGATGACTTCAAAGGTGCAATGATGAGTTGAATTTATAATACCTGAAAGAGGTGAGTAAAAATAGCACAAGTATCTTCCAAATGACGATTAGTACAACAATAGTAAAATAGATCGTGATAGTCAAAAAGGTATGGATCCTGTCGGAGAAAATAAAAGAAAATAACAAAACAAATCACAATTATTAAGAAAAGACAAAGAGATATAATATGTACAAGAAAAGTAACGGCTTGATTGACATCTATGCGTCAGGGACAAGCTTCCCATCCAATTTTCTTATAAATTGGCAAACAGGGTCTTTTTGAGTCAGATTCCCAAGACTTAACTGTTGTCTTTCTTTTTGATATTGTGTATGTAATCTGCGAAAGTCTATGTGAACATATCCACTGGGATGCGTCTCAAGAGTCGAAGATATATCATCTAAAGACTCCTTACTCAAGCCATTCCTAATGAATTTAATTTTTTCTTCGCGATTAACAGACGCCATTCCTAAAGAATGACAACGAGTGTTGCAATTCCAACGTGCACATTTGTAACAAACACCCATTTGCTTAGCTCTTCGTTTCTTTGCATAGGTGCTTCTTCCAAAACCAGGCAGATGTGAAATAAAAGAATCAGATGATTCACCTGCCAATCAAACTCGTGCTTCAATTACCCAACGAATGTCATTGGGCACACCATGGATTGTCAGTAGTCTCATCCGTTCCAAGCGAGCTTTGTAGACTTTCATCAGAGATTTTTGAGGGAGAGAAGGAAATTGCTTGTGAAGATTTGTGAGAGCTTCTTCCATCTTGAAATGACTTAATCTGCAAAAACTAAACACACAAAATTAAATCACACCAAATCACAATATATACAAAAATTGCATGGGTTGCCTCCCTGCGAGCGCTAAGTTTAATCGTCGTCAGCTAGACGTGACTTTTCGAACGTTTATGCTGGATCTGAAAGTGTGACACTTTCTTTTTGTCGCTCAAATGATTCTCCCCAGTAGTGCTTGACACGCTGACTGTTAACTTTGAATGTGTTGTTGGTATTAGGATCCAGTAACTCAACAGCTCCATATGGTAAAATCTGAGTGATCACAAATGGTCCGGACCACCTAGATTTTAACTTTCCAGGGAAAAGTTTTAACCTCGAGTTGTACAACAACACCTGCTGCCTTGGTTCTAACTGTCTGTGCACTATTTTTCGGTCATGCCATTTTTTGGTCTTTTCTTTGTACAATTTGGCATTCTCATAAGCCTGTAGGCGAAATTCCTCCAATTCATTGAGTTGGTGAAGTCTTTTCTCTCCTGCAGCTTGTGAACCAAGATTCAATTTCTTCAGTGCCCAGTATGCCTTGTGTTCAAGTTCAACTGGCAGATGGCATGCTTTCCCAAACACCAATCGATATGGGGACATACCAATGGGTGTCTTGTAAGCTGTTTGGTAGGCCCATAATGCATCATCCAATTTTGTAGACCAGTCCCTCCTTGTTGATCCAACGGTTCTTTCTAGGATTCTTTTGATCTCCCTGTTTGAAACTTCAACCTGTCCATTTGACTGTGGATGGTAAGCTGTGGCAATCTTGTGAGTAACTCCATATTTGGATAGGAGTGCATCAAAGTATCTGTTGCAGAAATGTGAGCCACCATCGCTGATAATTGCCCGAGGTGTTCCGAATCGAGTGAAAATGTTCTTTTTCAGGAATTTGATCACCACTTTGGAATCATTGGATGGCAGTGCAATTGCTTCAATCCATTTGGAGACGTAGTCTACAGCAACCAGAATGTACAGGTTTCCAAATGATGGAACAAAGGGTCCCATGAAATCAATACCCCATACATCGAATATTTCTACTTCCAGAATGTTTTGCAATGGTCCTTCATTTCTTCTCGAAATATTTCCCGTTCTCTGGCACCTGTCACATTGAAAAGCAAAAAGATAAGCATCTTTAAAAAGTGTGGGCCAGAACAAACCTGATTGAAGGATTTTGGCTGCAGTTTTGTTTCCACTGAAGTGTCCGCCGTATGGTGATGAATGACAGTGTTGCAAAACACTGTTGACTTCCTCCTGTGGAACACATCGTCTCAATAATTGATCAGCACAGCGTTTAAACAGGTACGGTTCATTCCAGACATAGTGCTTGACTTCTTTGAAGAACTTCTTCTTTTGTGCTGAGTTGTCCATTCCAATGGCCATTTTCCTGACACAATATAATTGACATAGTCAACATACCAAGGGACTTCCTGTTGTTTCATGGAAAACAGTTGTTCATCTGGAAAAGTTTCTTTGATTATCAGTTCTTTGTCAGCTGTTTCTCCATTCTCGAGCCTCGATAAGTGATCTGCCACCTGGTTTTCTGTTCCTTTCCTGTCTCGGATCTCCACGTCGAATTCTTGCAAAAGAAGTATCCAACGGATCAATCTAGGTTTGGCATCTTTCTTTGTGATCAGATATTTGATTGCTGAATGATATGTATAGACCACCACTTTGAGACCCATAGATAGGAGCGGAATTTGTCAAAAGCGTACACAACTGCTAAACTCCTTTTCAGTGGTTGTGTAGTTGAGTTGAGCTTCATTCAGAGTTCTGCTGGAGTAGTAATGGTGTGGAAAATCTTTGCTTTGCGTTGTCCCAAAACTGCACCTACAACAAAATCACTAGCATCACACATTACGTCAAATGGAATGGTCCAATCTGGTGCTACAATGATGGGGGCAGAAACCAACTTCTGTTTTAAGATCTCAAAAGCTTCCTGAATTCTTTGGTGAAGTTGAAAGGCACATCCTTTTCCAGAAGATTGCAAAGAGTTTGGCAATCTTTGAAAAGTCTTTGATAAATCTCCTGTAAAAACCTGCATGTCCAAGAAAACTCCGAATCCCTTTTACAGATGTTGGTGGAGGTAGTTTCTCAATTGTCTCGATTTTTGCTTTGTCTACCTCAATTCCCTTTTGTGAAATCCGGTGTCCAAGAACAATACATTCCTGTACCATGAAATGGCATTTCTCCCAATTGAGTACCAGGTTTGTATCTTCGCACCTTTGTAGTAACTGTTCCAAATTTTGCAAACAATGGTCAAAAGAATCTCCAAATACAGAAAAATCATCCATAAAAACCTCATACTCTGCTCCAGCATGTCTGAGAAGATGGCCATCATGCAACGCTGAAATGGTGCGGGGCATTACATAATCCAAATGGCATCCTGCGGAAAGCAAAAGTACCATAGGGACATGTAAAAGTAGTTTTCTCCTGGTCTTCTGGTGCGATGGCAATCTGATTGTACCCTGAATATCCATCAAGAAAACAATAGAACTCATGTCCTGCCAATCTGTCTAACATCTGGTCAATGAATGGTAACGGAAAATGGTCCTTTCTCGTGGCTTTGTTCAGCTTCCTGTAATCCATGCATACTCTCCATCCAGTCACAGTTCTTGTTGGAATCAGCTCGTTCTTTTCATTTGTGACAACAATAATTCCTCATTTCTTTGGTACACACTGCATAGGACTTACCCAAGTGCTGTCTGAGATGGGGTAAATGATACCAGCATCCAACCATTTGATGATTTCTTTCTTCACGACTTCCTTCATGATTGGATTGAGTCTCCGTTGATGCTCCACTGTGGGTTTGTACTCATCATTCATTAAGATTTTGTGCATGCAAAATGATGGACTAATGCCTCGAATGTCTGCTATAGTCCAGCCAATGGCTCTTTTGTGCTCTCGTAACACTCTCAGTAGTTTTTCTTCCTGCTTCATGTTAGTGAAGAAGAAATAATCAGGTAATTCAGAGAGTTTCCAAGAAATGCATACCTGAGATGGCTCGGAAGTAACTTTAGTTCCAGCTGCGGTGGTTCTTCAATCGAAGGCTTGATTCGATCTTTCTTTGGCAGTTCCAAGCTTTCAACTGGTGGTGTTGCTTTGAATCGGAATGGTTTGTCAAAGTAGTTGATACATTCCAAGATTCAGCATCTAGCTCGCTGTCAGTCATGTTGGTGATGCAAGCTTCAAGTGTATTTGTGGGATTTGACTCAGTATTCTGAACAATATTATCAATAACATCGACTCTGAAGCATTCTTCTTCTTCCTTTTCATCGCTTGGAAATTTCATGGCTTGGAAAACATTAAAGGTTACTTCTTGGTCCTGCACTTTCATGGTTAGTTCTCCTTTTTGCACATCAATCACAGTTTTACCTGTAGCAAAAATGGTCTCTGTAGGACACAGGACCTGGGCGCGCCATTCTTAGGCTCGCGGCCTAGTTTGGGAAGTACTGAATAACATGGAGTCGCCACCGGTGTGAACCGGGACAAAGATTTAAGGCCGCACTCACCTCTCGCAAGGGAAGACCTCAACCGTTGGGTTCAGAATGTCCCTTACTTTGTCACTTGTAATGAAAAGGATTCATGTAATAATTTAACTAAGCTTAAGTAACACTTATTTCCAAGAGTATCATGCTTCTAAATTCTCATATGCAAAATAAAACTTATGTGTACATTTTTACATATTCTCATATTTAAAATTGCATGCTAACATATATCAAGGTAGCAACGACATACAACTTTACGCATCACATTCAGGAAAACACAAGCATACACATTGATCATACAAGCACACATATGGGCACTTTTCCAAGTGGTACGTGGAATTGTAGCCCAAGTACAGACCGCACTACCGTCCATTCGGAATCGGCTACGGAATTTACGTCTGGGTTTTCCATCCGATATACCACAAGGAATAATGCTCAAATGTTATCATAACATAAGCATACGAATTGTAATACATTGACGCATTTGCATAAGAAAGATCAACCAATAGGCAATTATGCATGAATATAATAAGACGAGACTCAGTTCAGTGTGTGCACGTTCGTGTAGCGTTCGTAAACGCGTTCGAACGTAAATGAAACAGAATGCTCGCGTTCGAGTAACGTTCGTAAACGCGTTCGAACGAACGGAAATGAAACAGATGCTCACGTTCGAGTAGCGTTCGTAAACGCGTTCGAACGGAAATGAAACAGAATGCTCGCGTTCGAGTAGCGTTCGTAAACGCGTTCGAACGGAAATGAAACAGAATGCTCATGTTCGTATGACGTTTGTTAACGGTTTTCGAACGGAAGTGAGACCTGATGCATGATAAGGCAATAATGTATGCGCGTTCGAGTTGCGTTGTTAACGCGTTCGAACGGACACGGACCTGATGCATGAAGTGGAATGCAATACATAAACAGAAAATAAAGGGGCGCGGCGAAGTACTGCCATAAAGGTGACCTTTTGGGGCTCTTGATCTCTCAAAGAGAGGACCTTTAGACCAACATACTAAGCCCTGCGCGTCACATCACACGTACACAAGAATAGAACCAATCATATCAACCAAGTATGCCCGATTGAACACATCTTACAATCCAATCTGACACACACATCAACCGGCGCGGCAGAGCATCGTGGTAAAGGGCTTTTAGCCCCTCCCCATAGGGGATCTCACATCACACTTACTAAGCCCATGCGCTCGATTGACTTATGCATACGAAAATAAAGATAATAATATCAAACTAAGTATGCTCGATTGAACGTATCTCGCGTCCAACCGACCATACATCAACCGGCGCGGCGAAGTAGTGTCACGAAGGTGGCCTTTTCGGCTCTTGTCTCTCCCAAATGGAGGACCTTTGGACTAACTCCTAAGCCCATGCGCTTGGTTGCATCATGCATAACTAACGACATATTGAATTCAAGTAAGCAAACTAAATAAACAAGAGCAACACAACAAAAGAAAGATGGTGCCGTTTACCCAAGCGGTACGTGGAGTTGTGGCCCGAGTACAGATCATATTACCGTCCATTCGGAATCGCTATGAATTTATGTCCGGGTTTTCCATCCGATATACCGCGAGAGTTGACACATCTCTCGTTCATCCAATACCCACAACATACATCGTACACACACGGATACCACAAATACAGAAATATAATCAAAATAAATGACCAGAAAATAAAATGAGAATAAGTGTGAAAGATACCCTCAGGTCTAACCTTTAAGAAGTTAAGCCGTCTCCGACTCACGTTCCATGAAGATCGAAAGGGGGGGGGGGGGAAAAGCTTCGCAACTTTCTGGTCCACTGGTTCAACGTCCTAGCTCACTGCTTCGCTGTTTTGCTTACGGTTCGAACTCTGTTCTGCTCCTATTCGGCTTCTGTCTTGCTGCTCACTGCACCGGGCCACCTGTTTTAACGTTTTCAATAACCTATTCCAAGTTTGTGTGGGTTTTTTAGTGCAATTATATATGATTATTCTTAGATTATCCATGCTGTTTTATGTTACTGTTTTTTGGGATTTTGGGGACTGTTTTGGGAGGAATTTTGCTGCTACTTAAGGTGATTTAGGGGCTACTTTGGAGTGGTTTAGATTGCTGTTTTTTTTTGTGTGATTTCGGTGGTGGTTGGGGATTGTTTTGGTGTGATTTTCGTGGTGTGAGAGTGAGGATCAAGGGAGTGATATGTTTGTGATGTCTAGGATTTCTTTCTATAATTCTGTGTGAATTGTGTGTATGAGCTAGAGAGATTGGAGAGGAGGGATGGCTAGGTTAGGGGTTGTTTATATAGAGAATGGCTAGGGCTTCACCTTGTCTCACAAGGAAGAGATTTTGTTTCCAAATTAGGAGAGGTGAGAAAGGCATACACAAGATTGAGGGGGGACAAGATATTTTAAATTAGGAAGTTGTAATTTTAATTTGTGTTGGTTTGGAGGAATACAAATATTTTATATTGGTAAACTCTTATTAGATTAGGAGTCAAATATATGATTGGCTTTATTGGTTAGGATTGATTTTAATTTGGTAGGATTATATTTTGATTTAGTATGTGATTTGTTTAATTTGGCATGATTTTAGTTAAGTTGGTAATTGTTTATTTTATGGTACTGGTTTAAATGTTTTTATTTTAATGTTTATAATTAATTTAATATTTATTTATTTATTTGGGATGTGTTTTATGGGCTTTGGGAGCTAAATGGGCTGGGGTGTGAGGCTAGCAGCAAAACCAGAATTACCGTGCGCCATCCCTTCGAACGCCTCATCGCACGCGCACGAACGTCCGTAATCTGCACGAGGTTCGAACGAAGTAACGAACGCAGCACAACGAAGACAGTGAGCTTGTTTATCCTGATTCCCCATTCCATATCCGTTCCTTTCCCGCGGCTTTCATGACTCAAAAGGTAGTGCCTCCAAATGAGGCTCATCATCGGGTTTTCACATGCGAAAATGCAATGCCTACAGTCGCCCCCACTTTGATGGGACTTGTGCAGTGTGTGATAGTGACAGTCCTATCAAAGTTATGCAATGCATTTCTTACCTGGCTAGCTAGCTGTCTCGAGCTGAGCTGATACTGCAGTGGACCTCGATCCTGAGACGCGTCTCGACGCAGCTAATGATATGGGCCCTCGAACCTGGGACGTATCCCAATAGCTGCAACCGACAACGGGCCTCGACCCTGGGACGCATCCCAATACCGCTACAAAATGTGGGCCTCGACCATGGGACGCTCCCGAAAATGATGATGCAGTGGACCTCGATCCTGGGACGCATCCCAATAGCTGCAACCGAACAACGGGGACTCGACCCTGGGACGCATCCCAATACCGCTGACGAAATGTGGGCCTCGACCCTGGGACGCATCCCG
>SKCR01051881.1:0-35720 GCA_019454045.1 Zanthoxylum bungeanum | reverse complement strand
TTACAGTGTTTGATGATTCATATAATTTATGTAAGACACGTATAACAAAGATTGCCATTTTATTAATTAATGAAAATATTGCAAATACATGTATATATAGCCCATCCACAAGTTGGGTATAGGGCATATCCCTAACAATCTCCCACTTGCACTATAGCCAACTAGTATAATCTGGACATCATACTCTGGGTGTGCCTATCATGATTTTGTTGAGTCAGCCCTTTAGTCAGAGAATCTGCAAAATTATCTTCTGTGGGTATCTTTCTCTATAATAACTTCTTTTCTCTCAACAATCTCCCTGATGAGATGAAATCGCCTGAGTATATGCTTGGATTTCTAGTGGGACCTTGGTTCCTTTGATTGAGCAATGGCACCCATGTTGTCACAGTACATCGTGACGCCATTCTTTATCGCGGGAAGCACTTTCATCTCCGTGATGAAATTCTTTATCCAGACTGCTTCTTTAGCTACCTCAGATGCTGCAATATACTTAGCTTCAGTGGTGGAGTCCGCTGTAGTTGACTACTTTGAGCTTTTCCAACTAACAGGTCTGTCATTCATAGTAAACAGATATCTTGTTTGTGATCTGATGTCATCCCTATCGGTCTGAAAGCTAGCATCATAGTAACCAATGACTTTCATCTCAGAACAATCTTCTTATATCAAGAACACATCCTTAGTTCTTCTCAGATACTTGAGGATTGTTTTGATAGCTGCTCAGTGTTACTCACCAGGATTTGCCTGATATATGCTCGTTATGCAAAGAGCATAAGAGACATCAGGTCTTATACATAGCATGGCGTACATGATCGATCCTATTACTGAAGCATAAGGGATCCTACTCATATGCTCTCTATCTAAAGGAGTATATGGACATTGCTCTACTTTTCCTGTAAACACAAGGCTCGTCTACATTTTTGATGAAGTCAAATTCTTTGGTTGTCTCATCAAATCGTATATTCCAACTTCTAGAGGCTTGCTTGAGTCCATAAATGGATCGTTTAAGCTTGCATACTTTATTATGATCATCTTTATATGAAAACCCCTCAGGTTGTGTCATATAGACTTCCTCTACGAGGTTCCCATTAAGGATAACTATTTTGACATCCATATGCCAAATCTCATAATCATTGCGTGCAGCTAGTTCCAGTAAAATTCGAATGGACTTTATCATTGCAATAGGCGAGAAGGTTTTGTCATAGTCAATTCCTTGGATTTGTATATAACCTTTCGCCACCAACCTAGCCTTATAGGTTTGGATATTCCACTTGCAGCCTATGGGTTTTATCCCTTCAGGTGCATCCACCAAGTCCCAAACTTGATTATGATCCATAGAGTCTATTTCGGATTTCATGGCCTCAAGCCACGTGACTGAATCAATGTCACGCATTGCTTCGTCATAACTGGTGGGATCGTCATTATCAATGACCTGATCATGTTCCTTATCAATATGGAAACCATATTTTTGAGGCTCATATCTTTCCCTACCAGACCTTCTAAGTTTATAACCTTGTGATTGTTCCGTCGCTGCCCTTTTGAGGGGCCTGGGGTTTAGTTCTATTTTATTTATTCTTCTCCTACCTCATCGAGGTCAAGTCTACTCCCACTATATTTCTTGAGAAGGAATTCATTATCTAGAAATTTAGTATTTCGTGAGACAAATGTTCTTTGTTCATTTGGGACGTAGAACACGTATGCTCTTGAGTTCAAGGTATATCCTACAAACTTACATTTAACTGCCCTATCATCCAATTTGTTAGTTTATTTGAGCTTAACATATGCGTCACATCCCCAAACTCTTAGATAACTAAGATTAGGACGTTTCTCAGACCATAACTCATATGGTGTTTGACTAACAATCTTGGAAGAAACTTGGTTTAGCAGTAGTGTTGCAGTTTTTAATAATATCTGGCATCATTGATCGGACTATATCTAATAATGTCTGGTTTATCCTTTCGGAGACCCCATTATGTTATGGAGTTCCCGGAGAAGTTCACTGGGAAACAATGCCATTTTCTCTCAAGTAATCTTGAAATGCGTCGCTTAAGTATTCACCACCTCGGTCAGACCTTAGTGACTTAATACTTTTATTAAGCTGGTTTTCTACTTCAGCTTTGAAGTCTTTGAATTTCTCAAAGGCTTCAGATTTATACTGTATAAGGTACACATACCCATATCGCGAGTGATCATCGATAAAGGTAATGAAGTAGAAGAATCCACCTCTAGCGGTGACTGACATTGGTCCGCATACATCAGAGTGTATGAGTTCTAATGTCTCTGTTGCACGCTGTCATTTACCTTTGAAGGGTAATTTGGTCATTTTACCAAGTAAACAAGACTCTCAAGTTCCATAAGGTTCATATTTGAAGGGTCTGAAATACCCATCCTTATGTAGCTTAGTTAATCTTGTTTCATTGATATGACCTAAGCGACTATGCCATAGAAGTGATTCATTGAGATTATTCGAGTTAACGTTGTATATATTAGAGGTTGAACATTCTTTGTTAGTTTGTAAGACATAGATACCATTATTCAAAATACCATCTCCATATTTTATTTCATTGAAATAAATAGAACATTCATTACAACTTATTAGGCATGAAAAGCCTTTATTACATAAAGAAGAAATTGAAATGATGTTCTTTACTAGAGAAGGTACATAAACACAATCTTCTAAGTCTAAAACTAAACCATTTGGCAAAACTAATGAATAAGTCCCCACGCACAATGCATCCAGTTTTGCTCCATTACCCATGCGTAAGTCAACCTCCCCATGACGGAGTCTCCTACGGTTTCTCAGGCCCTGCACATTGTTACACAAGTGAGTCCCACAACCGGTGTCAAGCACCTAAGTAGAAGGTTCAGAGTTTTGAGAATTTAGTTCAATCATATACAACATACCTGAAGCATTGGGCTTCTTGGCCTCTTGGGCTTCCCTAGCTTCCTTGGCTTTCAAGGATCTGCAGTCTTTCTTCCAATGACCATTCTTTCCACAAAAAAAAACATTTTCCCTTTCCGTTTTTCTTCTCCACCTTACCATTGGGCTTTAGGTGATCTGGAGCCTTGGCCTTCCCTTATTTTTCTTTGGGCCTCGTGGCTTCAGGTCCGTACCCGTAAGCATGACGGAGGTTTTAAGCTCCGGTTTCAAGTCCTTCTTTGCTTGCTTTATCAGATTGTGCAATTCTGCTAAAGTAGCTTCTTTATTAGACATATGAAACTGCATAATAAAGTTAGAGAAGTCTTTTGGTAAGGACTGAAGAATTAGATCGTGACCTATCTCATGGTCCATGATGAACTCGAGGTTGGCCAATTTTTCAATGTGGCCAATCATCTTAAGCACATGTCCACTAACAGATCCTTCCTTATACCTTGTTTGGAATAAGACACATGACACTTGGAATCTCACGATATGAACGGAAGTTGTATACAACACCTTCAAGTGAAAGATGATGGTTTGAGCATTCATATCTTCGTGAGCTTTCTGAAGTTCATTCGACATAGAGCCAAGCATTATGCAAACTGCTTGCTCATCATCATCGACGTGTTTCTTCCAAGCATCAAATGTATTTTGGTCAGTACCGTCTGCGGGTTCAGGGGGAAATGGTCTTTCAAGAACATAGAAAATCTTTTTCTTATCGTAAGACAATTTTAAGGTTTCTAAACCAGTCATTGTAGTTTTCCCATTTGAGCTTATGCTGATCAAGGATGGAATGAAGTGATATTCTGTTTTCCATTTGAATGTTTGTGAAATATTTTGACCCACATGTTAAAAGAGAATGTTAAAATTAGGAATATGTTTTCATTAATGTTTCATAATAACATGGGATTTTAATATTATGAAGTTGCTCCCACTCAATTGTTTTAAAAGTTTAAGCAAATCGCATCAACTCCAATATGATGGATTTCTTGTGGGCAAGGATCCCATTATCATCATTTCACAACTCCGACTAGGGTCGGTTGTTATAAAATATGATAATTAGGTAGATTCCCAACCAATTTATGATATAAATCACAATTCCTTGATCATTGGGTTGGGCAATCAAACATGCCATAACTTATGCTAGTCCTTGTGGACACCCAATCTTTGCCAATAAGTTATAAGACCACGCCTAAGGGTCGCTGCGTCTTATGACTCAGAAAAGTCAAACCATTGTCAATAGTACGATTTAGGGACAAATTGGTATTGGTCAGTCTGGTAAAGCCTAGTCCTGCCAATACGGTTTAAGCCATTTGGGTCTATACTTTACAATGGGAGGCAAATTTTAGACTTAAATTATTATTGAGGATTTTAGCAAGTTTAAGTGAATAACTGTCAAATGGATTCCTCAATTGAAAATTCCCCAGAGGGAGGGTGGAGCGAACTCTCTTAAATACCCTTACCTCTAAGGCTCTTATTGCCTTGGTGACTGGAATAAACAATAGATCCTTCAAATTAGTCCAACACTTTAAATATGCTTTAAGGTAAGCTTTGAGTAAATGATTATCTAGATGTCTTCACAGCTTTTCCTTTTGGCTATAAAAAGGTAGTGAGTGAAGGAAGACACCAAATCATTATCTAACTCTAGCAATACCTTTGGTTAAATTAACTTTAGTTTGGAAAGTTTTATTAATGCCTTGGTACCACCCCACTTGTATCTTTTATAATGTATTTTATTATAAATAAGTGATTTATATTTATTAGCCTTAAATGTAATAAATCTCTAAGTTCATCACGGAATAATTACTTAGCTAAGGGATAAGCAATACACACTCAATTTCCTTAGAAAGTCTCTAGATGCTTGCACCCTAAAATAATCATGCCAATTCTAATCAAACATAGAATCATCAAGCATATGAGTTTTAATATGTTGGAATTATTTTAGGATTAAATAACTTTGATTAATATTTAATTATGATATTGCATTTTATTTTAATCAAATAAATTTACTATTCATATTTTTTTACAGATGCGTGAACTTTAAATGTAATTTCACAATTCCACTCTTAACCAAATCATGAAAACCTTGTGCCTAAAAGTAAGTTCAGGGTGTTAGCTTTCCAAAGAACTTTTACACACCCAATTTTGAGTTGAAATGAGAGAGAACTAATCAAAACAAAAACGGTGCGCTGATACCATTGTTGGGTAGCGGAAAATTAAAAATTATGATGCCGTTATCCCTTTGCCCAAGACCCATTTGTTTTTATTATTCTACAAGCTTAGGCATGTTACTATATATTCTAATCATAAAAACTCATAAAAAATGCAAAGAACATAAACCTAAACATGCTAACTATCATAAGAACTCTAATTAAAATAAAGAAAGAAAAAGACTTACTTGAATCGAAGACTCCTCCAGTCCTCCCTCCAATCTACAAGATTTTCTCGAACTCAGCAAGCTCTTCCACGTTCCAAAGAGCCACCCAAGTGTGTGGCCTCCAAAGTTGCACACACTAAAGCCAAAACTCAACGGCAAGACTACGCCTTGAGTGCACGGTTATTTTGCCCTTGGTGCTAGCCTAGGAAAATACCTCAAAACTTTTAACTTGAGATACCTCTAGTCAATTAGACTTAAGGATCCTCAAACTCAGTGGCGTACTCTTAAACTTTAGAGTTTCTCACTTATATAAACCCAAGATATGAAAGGTTTTGGTGTAAAAATTTGTAAAGAATTCTTTGGGTTTATATAGGTGCTCCAAAGACAACAAAATTAATTAAGAATCCGATGTGGGATAAATGATAATTAAATCTTAGCCATTAGATCTTAATATAATGGTTTAATGAGATTATAAAACCCTAATAAGAGTTTGGGCCGAATTGGAATTCAAAACAAATAAAAATAAATAAAATAAAAAAACACATTTTTTTTATTTATTTTCTTATTCATTTTTCCAATTCCCAAAGTGCCCCTATCATCATTCACCAATCCTTAAGCCACTTTGGAACCTCATAAATGATCTGTTCAATAAATAAACACATTGAACCATTTATGAACAATTCCTACAGCAATCATGTATGCTGTTAAAATTGTAATGTGCACTGTTAACCATTGATTTTGACTTTGTTGTGTGTGACCTTTTGGGTTCCCCTCAAGTTGGACATGAAATGAATCGTGATAATTTAATCGAACATAAATTATCCTCCGATCAGATGGTCGTTCGATTTCAATGACCAAGGTTGACATCTAGCAACATGCCAAGGCCCCCAAATGAGAAGAAAAGATATATACCCATTCTGTATGCAATTTACATATGATACGGTCCCTCGCCTTACTGTATCCCCACCGTTTGACCTAGGGTATGGAAAATGTCTACCCATATGGTCAAAGGTATGATGTTGATAGTGTCATGAATCGTGCTAACCCAAGAATCTCACATGATTCTTCCGCTGCGGCCACAGTCTCAAGCACTTATCACACATATCAACCCGCGAACTGGAATACTTCTCTTATAAGAAAATATTATCCGAGAGAGTGGCGATTCTCGGTTATATCTTTACAAACTTCATGTGTTTCAACAAATGATCCAATCATACCCATATAATCGGATCTTTTGAACCGGGGAAAGAGAATGTCAAAGTCTTTTGATCCACACATAATATTGTAAAGACCTCAAGTCTAAGGACTATTCATACAATCGATACATGAAAGTTCTCACAGACACATGGGATAAACACTCCATGTGAAAACTTTCGGCGGTTAGTTCGATGGACACGGGCAACTCATGCATCCATGTGATACACCAAGCGGATGGATCTCCGCTAGTAGCCTATGAGATCGACTACCCCACTTAAGGGCAGATCATATCATCATGCTTTGTGAACGCCCAGATTATTCACAAAGCGGAGAGACTAGCATTTGATATGATCCGCCCTTAGGTGGGGTAACTGATCTCATAGGCTACTAGCGGAGATCCATCCGCTTGGTGTATCACATGGATGCATGAGTTGCTCGTGTCCATCGAACTGACCGCTGAAAGTTTTCATATGGAGTGTTTATTCCATGTGTCTGTGAAAACTTTCATGTATCGATTATATGACTAATCTTTAGACTTGAGGTCCTTACAATCTTATGTGTGGATCAAATAACTTTGACATTCTCATTCCCCGGTTCAAAAGATCCGGTCATAAGGGTATGATTGGGTCATTTGTTGAAACACATGAAGTTTGTAAAGATACAATAGAGAATCGCCACTCTCTCGGATAATATTTTCTTATAAGAGTAGTATTACAGTTCGCGGGTTGATATGTGTGATCAGTGCTTGAGACTGTGGCCACAACGGAAGAATCATGTGAGATTCTTGGGTTAGCACGATTCATGCACTATCAACATCATACCTTTGACCATATGGGTAGACATTTTCCGTACCCTAGGTCAATAAGTGGGGATACAGTGAGGCGAGAGACCGTATCATATGTAAATCGCATACAGAATGGGTATATATATATTTCCTTCTCATTTGGGGGCCTTAGCATGTTGCTAGATGTCAACCTTGGTCATTGAAATCGAACGACCATCTGATCGGAGGATAATTTATGTTCGATTAAATTATCACGATTCATTTCATGTCCAACTTGAGGGTAACCCAAAAGGTCACACACAATAAAGTTGAAATCAATGGTTAACAACAGTGCACAGTACATATTTAACAGCATATATGATTGCTGTAGGAATTGTTCATAAATGGTTCAATGTGTTTAATTATTGAACATATCATTTATGAGGTTCCATAGTGGCTTAGGGATTGGTGAATGACGATAGGGGCACTTTGGGAATTGGAATAAATAGAAAAAAAAAATTAATATTCATGTGAATAGTAACACGTGAATAGTACCGTGTGAATAATAAATTTTTTTTTATTTGTTTTGAATTCCAATTCGGCCCAAACTCTTATTAGGATTTTATAATCTCATTAAACCACTAAATTAAGATCCAATGGCTAAGATTAAATTGGCTTTTATCCCACATCGGATTCTTAATTAATTTTGTTGTCTTTGGAGCACTATATAAACCCAAAAAATTCTTCAGAAATTTTTGCACCAAACTTGTCATATATTGGGTTTATATAAGTGAGCAACTCTAAAGTTTAAGAGTAAGCCACTGATTCTGAGGATCCTTAAGTCTAATTGACTAGAGGAACCTCGAGTTAAAAGTTTTGAGGTATTTTCCTAGGCTAGCACCAAGGGCAAAATACCCGTGCACTCAAGGCGTAGTTTTGCCGTTGAGTTTTGGCTTTGGTGTGTGCATCTTTGGAGGCCACACACTTGGGTGGCTCTTTGGAACGTGGAAGAGCTTGCTGAGTTCGAGAAAAGCTTGTAGATTGGAGGGAGGACGGGAGGAGTCTACGGTTCAAGTAAGTCTTTTTCTTCCTTTATTTTAATTAGAGTTCTTATGATAGTTAGCAGGTTTAGGTTTATGTTCTTTGCATGTTTTATGAGTTTTATGCTTAGAATATATAGTAACATGCCTAGGCTTGTAGAATAATCAAAACAAATGGGTCTTGGGCAAAGGGAAAGCGGCACAATAATAATTTTATTTTTCCGATGCACACTCGCGGCCGCTTCCCAACAGTGGTATCAGCGCGCCGTTTTTGTTTTCATTAGTTCTCTCCCATTTGAACTCGAAATTGGGTGTTTAAAATCTCGTTGGAAAGCTAACACCCTGAACTTAATTTTAGGCACAAGTTTTGCATGATTTGGTTAATATTTGAATTGTGAAATTGCATTTAATGTTCACGCGTCTACAAAAAAACGTGAATAGTAAATTTATTTGAATAAAATAAAATGCAATATCATAATTAAATATTAATCAAAGTTATTTAATGCCTAAAATAATTCCAACATATTAAAACTCTAATGCTTGATGATTCTATGTATGGTTAGAATTGGCATGATTATTTTAGGGTGCAAGCATCTAGAGACTTTCTAAGAAATAAAGAGTGTATTGTTTATCACTTAGCTAAGTAATTATTATGTGATGAACTTGAGATTTATTACCTTTAAGGCTAATAAATATAAATCGCTTGTTTATAATAAAAGACATTATAAAAGATACAAGTGGGGTGAGACCAATGCGTTAATAAAACTTTCCAAACTAAAGTTAATTTAACCAAAGGTATTACTAGAGTTAGATAATGATTTGGTGTCTTCCTTCACTCAGTACCTTTTTATAGCCAAAAGGAAAAGCTGTGAAGACATCTAGATAATCATTTACTCAAAGCTTACCTTAAAGCATATTTAAAGTGTTGGACTAATTTGGATGATCTATTGTTTATTCCTGTCACCAAGGCGATAAGAGCCTAAGAGGTAAGAGTATTTAAGAGAGTTAGCTCCACCCTCCCTCTGGGGAATTTTCAATGGAGGAATCCATTTGACAGTTATTCACTTAAACTTGCTAAAATCCTCAATAATAATTTAAGTCTAAAATTTGCCTCCCATTGTAAAGTATAGACCCAAAGGGCTTAAACCGTATTGGCAGGACTAGGCTTTACCAGACTGACCAATACCAATTTGTCCCTAAATCGTACTATTGATAATGGTTTGACTTTTCTGAGTCATAAGACGCAACGACCCTTAGGCGTGGTCTTATAACTTAGTGGCAAAGATTGGGTGTCCACAAGGACTAGCATAAGCCATGGCATGTTTTATTGCCCAACCCAATGATCAAGGAATTTTGATTTATATCATAAATTGGTTGGGAACCTACCTAATTATCGTATTTTATAACGACCGACCCTAGTCAGAGTTATGAAATGATGATAATGGGATCCTTGCCCATAAGAAATCCATCATATTGGGGTTGATGCGATTTGCTTAAAATTTTAAAACAATTGAGTGGGAGCAAATTCATAATATTAAAAGCCCATGTTATTATGAAACATTAATGAAAACATATTCCTAATTTTAACATTCTCTCTTTACAGGTGGGTTATAATATTTCACAAACATTCAAATGGCAAACAGAGTATCACTTCGTTCCAACCTTGATGAGCATAAGCTCAAAGGGGACAACTACAATGATTGGTTTAGAAACCTTAAAATTGTCTTATGATAAGAAAAGATTTTCTATGTTCTTGAAAGACCATTTCCCCCTGAACCCGCAGAAGATGCTGACCATAATACATTCGATGCTTGGAAGAAACACGTCGATGATTATGAGAAAGCAGTTTTCATAATGCTTGGCTCTATGTCGAACGAACTTCAGAAAGCTCAAGAAGATATGGATGCTCAAACCATCATCTTTCACTTGAAGGAGTTGTATGCAACTTCCGTTCATACAGTGAGATTCCAAGTGTCATGTGCCTTATTCCAAACAAGGTATAAGGAAGGATCTGTTAGTGGACATGTGCTTAAGATGATTGGCCACATTGAAAAACTGGCCAACCTCGGCTTCTTCAGTCCTTACCAAAATAATTCTCTAACTTTATTATGCAGTTTCATCTGTCTGATAAAGAAGCTACTTTAGCAGAATTGCACAATCTGATAAAGCAAGCAGAGAAGAACTTGAAACCATAGCTTAAAACCTCCGTCATGCTTATGGGTACGGACCTGAAGCCACGAGGCCCAAAGAAAAATAAGGGCAAGGCCAAGGCTCCAGATCACCTAAAGCTCAATGGTAAGGTGGAGAAGAAAAAGGGAAATGGGAAATGTTTTTTTTTTGGAAAGAATGGTCATTGGAAGAAAGACTGCAGATCCTTGAAAGCCGAGGAAGCTAGGGAAGCCCAAGAGGACAAGAAGCCCAATGCTTCAGGTATGTTGTATATGATTGAACTATATTCTCAAAACTCTGAACCTTCTACTTGGGTGCTTGACACCGGTTGTGGGACTCACTTGTGTAACAATGTGCAGGGCCTGAGAAACAGTAGGAGACTCTATCATGGGGAGGTTGACTTACGCATGGGTAATGGAGCAAAACTAGTTGCATTGTACGTGGGGACTTATTCATTAGTTTTTCCGAATGGTTTAGTTTTAGACTTAGAAGATTGTGTTTATGTACCTTCTCTAGTAAAAAACATCATTTCAATTTCTTCTTTATGTAATAAATGTTTTTCATGCCTAATAAGTTGTAATGAATGTTCTATTTATTTCAATGAAATAAAATATGGAAATGGTATTTTGAATAATGGTATCTATGTCTTACAAACTAACAAAGAATGTTCAACCTCTAATATATACAACATTAACTCGAATAATCTCAATGAATCACTTCTATGGCACAATCGCTTAGGTCTTATCAATGAAGCAAGATTAACTAAGCTACATAAGGATGGGTATTTCAGACCCTTCAAATATGAACCTTATGGAACTTGTGAGTCTTGTTTACTTGGTAAAATGACCAAATTACCCTTCAAAGGTAAAGGACAGTGTGCAGCGGAGACATTAGAACTCATACACTCTGATGTATGCGGACCAATGTCAGTCACCGCTAGAGGTGGATTCTCCTACTTCATTACCTTTATCGATGATCACTCGCAATATGGGTATGTGTACCTTATGCGGTACAAATATGAAGCCTTTGAGAAATTCAAAGACTTCAAAGTTGAAGTAGAAAAACAGCTTAATAAAAGTATTAAGTCACTAAGGTCTGACCGAGGTGGTGAATACTTAAGCAATAAATTTTAAGATTACTTGAGAGAAAATGGCATTGTTCCCAGTGGACTCATTCGGGAACTCCACAGTATAATGGGGTCTCCGAAAGGAGAAATCGGACATTATTAGATATGGTCCGATCAATGATGCCAGACATGGATCTACCTCTTTCATTTTGGGGTATTTCTTTAGAAACTGCAACACTACTACTAAACCAAGTTCCTTCTAAGACTGTTAGTCAAACACCATATGAGTTATGGTCTGGGAAACGTCCTAGTCTTAGTTATCTAAGAGTTTGGGGATGTGACGCATATGTCAAGCTCACAAAACTAACAAATTGGATGATAGGGCAGTTAAATGTAAGTTTGTAGGATATGCCTTGAACTAAAGAGCATACGTGTTCTACGTCCCAAATGAACAAAGAACATTTGTCTCACGAAATGCTAAATTTCTCGAGAATGAATTCCTTCTCAAGAAATATAGTGGGAGTAGACTTGACCTCGATGAGGTACGACAAGAACAGACTAACATAGAACTAAACCCCAGGCCCCTCAAAAGGGCAGCGAGGGAACAACCACAAGTGAAAGATGATGGTTTTCATATTGATGAGAAACATGATCAGGTCATTGATAATTACGATCCCACCAGTTATGACGAAGCAATGCGTGACATTGATTCAGTCAAGTGGCTTGAGGCCATGAAATCCGAAATAGACTCTATGTATCAGAATCAAGTCTGGGACTTGGTAGATGCACCTAAAGGGATAAAAACCATTGGCGGCAAGTGGATTTACAAGCGTAAAACTGATGCAGAAGGCAACATCCAAACCTATAAGTCTAGGTTGGTGGCGAAAGGTTATAGACAAATCCAAGGAATTGACTATGACGAAACCTTCTCGCATGTTGCAATGATAAAGTCCATTCGAATTTTACTGGCACTAGCTGCACACTTTGATTATGAGATTTGACAGATGGATGTCAAAACAGCTTTCCTTAATGGGAACCTCGTAGAAGAAGTGTATATGACACAACCTGAGGGGTTTGCATCTTAGAATGATCATAATAAAGTATGCAAGCTTAAACGATCCATTTATGATCATCCTTAGATGCAAACCCCTCAGGTGTGTCATATACACTTTCTCTACGAGGTTCCCATTAAGGAAAGTTGTTTTGACATCCATCTGCCAAATCTCATAATCAAAGTGTGCAGCTATGATGCGAGCTTTCAAACCGACAGGGATGATAGCAGATATCAAACAGGATATCTGTTTACTTTGAATGGCGGTGCTGCCAGTTGGAAAAGCTCAAAACAGTCAAAGGAACCAAGGTCCCACCAGAAATCCAAGCATATACTCAGGCGATTTCATTTCATCAGGGATATTGTTGAGAGAAAATAAGTTATTATAGAGAAAGATACCCACAGAAGATAATTTTGCAGATTCTCTGACTAAAAGGCTTACTCAATAAAAGAATGATAGGCACACCCAAGAGTATGGTGTCCAGATTCATACTAGTTGGCTATAGTGCAAGTGGGAGATTGTTAGGGATATGCCCTATACCCAACTTGTGGATGGGCTATATGTACATGTATTTGTAATATTTTCATTAATTAAAAAATGGCAATCTTTATTATACGTGTCTTATATAACTTATATGAATCATCAACACTGTAATAAAGCCCTTGGAGTAATAAGACGATGGCTTCCACGCCTTATGAGAATCATTACCCTTAAATATTCATAGTCATAGTTTGTGAAAAATCTGGGCGTTCACAAAGCGGAGAGACTAGCATGATGATATGATCAGCCCTTATGTGGGGTAGCCGATCTAATAGGCTACTAGCGGAGATCCGTCCACTTGGTGTATCACATGGATGCATGAGTTGCTCGTGTCCATCGAACTGATAGCCGAAAGTTTTCATATGGAGTGTTTATCCCATGTGTCTGTGAGAACTTTCATGTATCGATTATATGACTAGTCCTTAGACTTGAGGTCTTTAAAATCTTATGTGTGGATCAAATAAATTTGACATTCTCCTTCCCCAGTTCAAAAGATCCGGTGATAAGGGTATGATTGGGTCATATATTGAAACACATGAAGTTTGTAAAGACACAACAAAGAATCGCCACTCTCTCGGATAATATTTTCTTATAAGAGTAATATTACAGTTCGTGGGTTGATATGTGTGATCAGTGCTTGAGACTGTGGCCACAACGGAAGAATCATGTGAGATTCTTGGGTTAGCACGATTCATGACACTATCAACATCATACATTTGACCATATGGGTAGACAATTTCCATACCCTAGGTCAATAGGTGGGGATACAGTGAGGTGAGAGACCGTATCATATGTAAATCGCATACAGAATGGGTATATATATATTTCCTTCTCATTTGGGGGCCTTAGCATGTTGCTAGATGTCAACCTTGGTCATTGAAATCGAACGAACATCTTATCGGAGGATAATTTATGTTCGATTAAATTATCACGATTCATTTCATGTCCAAATTGAGGGGAACCCAAAAGGTCACACACAAAAAGTCGAAATCAATGGTTAACAGTGCACAATACATATTTAACAGCATATATGATTGCTGTAGGAATTGTTCATAAATGGTTCAATGTGTTTAATTATTGAACAGATCATTTATAAGGTTTCATAGTGGCTTAGGGATTGGTGAATGACGATAGGCGCACTTTGGGAATTGGAATAAATAGATTAAAAACAATTACTATTCACGTGAATAGTAATGCATGAATAGTAAAAAAATTATTTATTTTTATTATTTGTTTTGAATTCCAATTCGGCCCAAACTCTTATTAGGGTTTTATAATCTCATTAAACCACTAAATTAAGATCCAATGGCTAAGATTAAATTGGCTTTTATCCCACATCGGATTCTTAATTAATTTTGTTGTTTTTGGAGCACTATATAAACCCAAAGAATTCTTCACAAATTTTTGCACCAAACCTTTCATATCTTGGGTTTATATAAGTGAGCAACTCTAAAGTTTAAGAGTAAGCCACTGATTTTGAGGATCCTTAAGTCTAATTGACTAGAGGAACCTCGAGTTAAAAGTTTTGAGGTATTTGCCTAGGCTAGCACCAAGGGCAAAATACTCGTGCACTCAAGGCGTAGTCTTGCCATTGAGTTTTGGCTTTGGTGTGTGAATATTTGGAGGCCACACACTTGGGTGGCTCTTTGGAATTTGAAGAGCTTGCTGAGTTCGAGAAAAGCTTGTAGATTGGAGGGAGGACTAGAAGAGTCTACGGTTCAAGTAAGTCTTTTTCTTCCTTTATTTTAATTAGAGTTCTTATGATAGTTAGCATGTTTAGGTTTATGTTCTTTGCATGTTTTATGAGTTTTATGCTTAGAATATATAGTAACATGCCTAGGCTTGTAGAATAATAAAAACAAATGGGTCTTGGGGAAAGGGAAAACGGCATCATAATTTTTATTTTTCTGTTGCGTACTCGCGGCCGCTTCCCAACAAGTATCGTACTTTTTTAACTGGGCCAGCACTTCTGCTATTCCTGGTTCTTTTTCATGATCCTGGCTTTGCTGTTGGAATCCTGGTGGTGGATAGTTCTTTTGCCCTAAATTGTTGCTCTATGCGAAATTGAGATGATTCCTCCACATTGGGTTGTAGGTATTTGAATATAGATTGTTTCCCTATCTGTTGAAATTGTTGACGTAATTCACCGTTTCTTTATTTTGGTTTATCTCTAGTGCTCCTCCATATGGTGAACTTGGGGGTCCAATATTGCCTTGCGTGCTGAGAGTTTCCATGAATTTACATATCTGATCCAGCTTGGCATTCATTGCTGTGTTGGCTCCTACTTCATAAATTCTAGCGATTTTTTGAATCATGCTCCTTTCTGTTGGCTATAATGAATTGTTGTTGGCCATTTCTTCAATTAGATTCCAGGCTTGATCTTCTCATTTTTCCATTAACGCTCCTCCAGCAGTAGCATCAATTGTGGTTCTCATCTGTCCAGAAAGTCCATTATAGAAGGTTTGGACTTGTAGCCACTTTGCAATTTCATGGTGAGGATATTTCCGGATTAAATCTTTGTACATTTCCCAAGCTTCGCAGAGAGATTCTGAGTCATGTTGCACAAAGGATGTGATGTCATTCCTCAGCTTTGCAGTTCTGGCTTGTGGAATGTGTTTTGCAAGGAATTTGGTGGCTAGAGTGTTCCAAGTTGTGATGGAACCTGCTGGTAGTGAATGTAGTCAAGGCTTAGCTCTGTCTTTCAAGGAATATGGAAAAACACGTACTCTCATTGCTTCTTCAGCTGCTCGGTTGTAATTAAAAGTGCCGCAAACTTCCAGGAAGTTGCTGATGTGGGCATTAGGATCTTCAGTTGCATTCCCCCCAAACTGAACTGACTGATGTATCATCTAGATGCATGTTTTGATGTCACACGCATTTGCTGGTAAGGGAGGAAGTATAATACAGGAAATGAAGCCATCAACCACTGGAATGGTTCTGTCTCCAATGGGAATTGGTGGTGCAACTTCCAAAGGTTCAGGTTCCATGTTGACTAATGCTTCTTAGCCTTCTCGCCTTTCCCTTCTCAACTGTCTGATGGTTCTTTCAATCTCTGGGTCAAGCGGACGGATTTCAAAGTTTCTGGTTCGTCTCATGTAGTGTTTGAGTACCTGAAACACAAGAAAATAGAAATAATAAGTAAAAATAAATTAGATACAAGTAAAGCTATCTAACCCCAAAACTAATAGTAAAAGATAAATAAGTCCCCGGTAACGGCGCCATAAACTTGACCAGTGCAATCACACGCGTATAACGCAAGCGCACGTATCGTTCAAGTAGTATAAAAAGTATCGATCCCATGAGGACTTAATACCTAAGCTATTAATTTATGAAGCCAAATTTTTACGAGTATCTAATGGATTGATTGTTTGATTGGATGGTGACTTTAAACTTAAAACAAGTAAATAAAATTTTGCGAAAGTAAATTGATGAAAATTAAAGATTATTAAACTATCCAGGGTTGTGAATCTTTCCAATATCTTTTTAAAGATGAAGTGGTTATTTTACGTTTGTGTAATATATCGGTTTATTAACCTGGAACACGAAATTATGCAAAAGCCTCTTCCGATGGTCAAATTCAAATACCCAGTATAACTTTATTAATCATATTCCTATGTCAACCAAGTTACATGAATTCATTAAGATTAAGTTCCAATTATGGTTACCCCCGCCTGACAGGTATATTCCTATCTTGTATGGAAATCTATTAAAGGGTTATCTATCCTCAAGAAAGATCGTGGGCTATTGAGTCTAAGGTCTTAAACCTAAAATTCATTTTCCAAGTTCATTTTAAGTTTACCAGATCAATCTTATTAATGGCCAGTTAACAAGAAGCATAAAGACTAAGACTCAATAAATAAACCTTTATATTACCGAAACTGTAAATTAACCCTTTATAAATCGTTGATTTTAGAATTCATCACAACCCCAGATAACGGGTTTAGCTACGACACATATTTACGGTTAGTAAAAACTTAAATAAAATAAAAGACATAAAGTAAATGCTGGAAAGTAAATGCGGAAAAGTAAAAACGGAAAAGTAAATGCTGAAAAGTAAATGCTGAAAATTAAAAATGTAAAATTACAATAAAAGAAAATACTGAGGTTAGAGGATCCACTTGTATTACTACTATTTTAGATATCTCCCTTATTATAATATATAAACTTTGCGTGATAATTACCAACCAGCCAAATAGGCGGTATCCTGATTTAGTCAAATTAATAATTAATTACCAACCGACCAACCAGGCGGTATCCTCATTAAGTCAGGTTAAAAATAGTTTATATATTATAATTAAGGGAGATTAATCTAAATATTAGTAATAAAAGATTTACCTTTAACCCCAGCAAGGGGGAGTTACCTCCTCATTACTGTAAAGTAAAAACTGAAAAGTAAAGAAAGGAAAGAACTATTGCGTATAAGTAAATTGCAGAAAGTAAAGACTGAAAAGTAAAGAAAAGAAAGTGCAAATGCGAAAATTAATTACTGAAAGCTGTAAATAAACAAACAAGATACAATCTTCTTAGTATTCTTAAGGAATTACATAGAATAATATATGAATTCAAATATGAAATTTGGCCTTCTATTTATAGGCATAAGTTGGCCCGCGCATCGTGACGTGGAATGTGTTGGGTGTCACGATGCGTGTTGATCTTCGACGCGTGGCTTGCCTTTTACTGAGATGGTGACACGTGTCAGGGGCAGAATGATTAACTCAATAATTGTGCTGACGTAATTGATGATGTATGTGCTGACATGGTGCTAATGTGGCGATGATGATTATCGGCAGCATGTGATGATGACATATGTCTGGCGCACGTTTGCATGATTTACTGAGATGTTGACATGTGGCAGGCGCACATTAGTAGATTCGGCGCACGTTAGCAAACAACACACGTTAGCATGGTGTATTTTAGCAAATCTTCTCTGATTGTGACACGTGTCCCAGTGTACGTTAGCAGACTTTGGCGCACGTTAGCGGTCGCGACGCGCCAAATGACAGTTTTACCCTTTTTGTCCATTTTTCACTGTTTTGGCCCCGAATCATCTCTAGAGAGTCCCGAAACCTTATTTATCTACAAAATAACATAAAACACATCAAAATATTAACAAAAATCAAGAAACTATACAAAATATTAGGTCAAATGAGTGGGAAATAATGATACGTTTACCACTCATCACTAGTTAAACCTCATAACTTTACCAGTCTGCGAATCTTATTTAGAAGGAAAAATGACCAATAGACCTTTTACTGGAAAAGGTATAAGAGCAAGTCAACCACTTGAGCTAATATATTCGGACCTTTACGGACCGATGAATGTAAGAGCCTGAGGTGGTTATGAATACTTCGTCACATTTATTGATGATTATTCAAGATATGGGTATGTTTACTTAATCCAACACAAGTCAGATACTTTTGAAAAGTTCAAAGAGTATCGTGCTAAGGTTGAGAACCAGTTAGGTAAGATAATCAAAACTCTACGATTGGATCGTTGAGGAGAATACATTGACAACGATTTCGAGGAATTCTTAGTTGAGCATGGGATAGTATCCCAACTCATAGCACCTGGAACACCACAGCAAAATGGTGTTGCAGAGAGGATAAGTCGGACCCTACTAGACATGATAAGATTTATATTTAGTTATAGCTCACTACCTAGTTCGTTCTGGGGGTATGCATTGCAAACTACAATGTATATCCTTAATGTAGTTTCATCTAAGTCTGTTCCTAAGACTCCCTTATAGTTGTGGAGTGGTCGTAAAATTAGTTTACGATATTTCCGCATATGTGGGTGTCCAGCACATATACTGAAGAATAAGACAACTAAGTTGGAGCCATGTTCTCAGATGTGCCTATTTGTAGGCTACCATAAGGAGACCATGGGTGGATTCTTTTATAGCCTTGAAGATAACAAAGTTTTTATATCGACAAATGATACGTTTCTAGCGGAGGACTATATGAGAGAGTTTAAACCTCGTAGTAAGGTGTTACCCGAAGAGTTACTTGCTGGTTCGATAAACGTACCATCATCAATGACAGTTGACAAACGCATAGCACCTTCATCATCTGAACATCAAATACAAGTTTGTCAGAATGATATGCCACATAGACGTAATGGGAGGGTTGTACGACAACCTGATCGCTATCTAAGAGTTTGAGAGGCACAAGTTGTTGCCTCCAGCGATGGTGTAGACGATCCATTAACCTATCATAGTGCAATGGGTGATTCTGATAAAGAGGAATGGCTCAAAGCCATGAACCTTGAGATGAAGTCTGTGTAATCCAACTCAATCAGAGAACTTATAGACCAACCTGATGGGATAAAACTTATAGGTTGCAATTGGATCTACAAGAGAAAGAGGGGAGCAGATGGGACGGTACAAACCTTTAAGGCTAGGCTAGTGACCAAGGGTATACCCATAAAGTGAGAGTTGACTATGAGGAAACTTTCTCGCCAGTAGCTATACTCAAATCCATATGTACTCTTCTATCCATTGCTGCATATCATGACTATGAGATTTGGCAAATGGACGTCAAGATTGCATTCTTGAATGGAAATCTTGATGAGTGTATCTATATGGTACAACCAGAGGGGTTTATAGCTCAAGGTCAAGAGCAAAAGGTTTGCAAGCTGCAAATGTCCATTCATAGACTCAAGTAAGCATCTCGATCTTGGAACATAAGATTTGATACCACGATCAAGTCTTGTGATTTTGAGCTGAATGTTGATTAGCCTTGTGTATACAAGCGTATCATTGACGAGAATGTGGTTTTTCTTGTTTTATACGTCGATGATATTTTACTCATTGGGAATGATGTAAAGATATTATCGGACGTGAAAACCTGGCTAGCTAACCAATTCCAAATGAAAGATTTGGGAGAGGCCAGTTATGTTCTTGGGATCCAGATACTTCGGGATCACAAGAAACGACTGTTAGTTATGTCTCAAGCATCCTACATCTATAAAATCCTTGTGCGATTTGGGATGCAGAATTCCAATAAAGGCAATTTGCCTTATTGACATGGAATTCATTTGTCAAATGAACAGTCTCATAAGACACCTCAAGAAGTTGAGGAAATGAGACATATCTCATATGCCTCATCAATTGATAGTCTCATGTATGTTATGTTATGCACGAGACTAGACATTTGTTTTGTAGTGGGAGTAGTCAGTAGGTTTCAGTCTAACCCGGGATTTGATCACTAGGTGGTTGTGAAACATATTCTCAAGTATCTTAAGAGAACGAGAGATTATATGCTTGTATATTCAGGTGAGGATATGATCCTAAGGGGGTATACGGACTCTGATTTTCATATAGATGTTGATTCTAGGAAATCAACATCTGGATCAGTTTTTACCCTTGGTGGTAGGGCTATAGTATGGTGGAGTATAAAGCAACTTGTATTGCTGACTCCACCATTGATACTGAGTATGTAGCAGCTTGCGAAGTAGCTAAGGAAGCAATATGGCTCCGTAAGTTCTTGGGATATCTGAAAGTCGTTCCAGATATGGATAAACAACTAACACTTTATTGTGATGATAGTGGTGTCGTGGCAAAATCAAATGAACCAAGTGCCAAAGAAAGGAAAGCATATAGAGAGAAATTACCATCTCATCAGGGAGATAATGCATAGATGAGAGGTTTTTGTCATAAGGATTACATCCGCAGAGAACTTAACTGATCCGTTTACAAAGACCATATCGGCTGAAGTTTTTTATGGTCACCTAGACGGTCTAGGATTACATGACATGTCCCATTTGCTATAGTACAAGTGGGAGATTGTTGGGATATATGCCCCAAAGCTTCATGTAATGTAAACGGTATTATATTTTATGAAATAAAATGATGCATTATTCATTTATCAAAGTGTTTGTTTTAATATCACATATTGTGAATTGTCTTAATTACCCTAGATTACTCATGTGTCTTCAGACTTAATGTATGAGTGTCATACATTAGAGGATTTAAATATGAAGTTAGTAATCTTAAATAGTCCATAGAGAGCAAACGAAGCCGATACTTTATTTGTGGTTTATCTATAGCTGCAGTCCATTCTATAATTGTATGGCGACCTTGATCTGAGATCGTCCATGTGGAGACATGAGAATGAAGGCATCTTGTATGATGTGATCATATAGGACTGGACCCAGATAAAAATGAGTTTCTTATAATATCCGTTAAATAAAGAAATTTATTTTTAATCCACTAGATGGACACATATGGATTGATCTTAATCATGAGTGTACTACGGACTCCTTCATGGTAGGCTATGTCCTTTGATTTAAAAAGGTGAGGTTGGTGTAGCAATCCCAACCAATAGCTATGTACTTTGGGGACATGGTGTGGGGTGTAGCTGGGGACGTTTTACATAGATACGAAGTTCACTCCTTCTTGCGAGAAGTAGAGGAGTACCTTCTCTAAGGGTTGACTCGGTACTTGAACGATTATAGTGCTAAAGTCTTTCTATTACGAATAGAAAGATTAACATTTATAATGGTTATGAATAAATTGTTCATTAGAGAATCAATGGTACTTAAGGTAAAAATCATTAGAGAGATATAACGAATATTATGACCCGGCTCTAATTACAAGATACTAATGAAGGGTCTAATTCGTATGTAATGACTACATCGATGTACACCGAAGTGGTTCGACTTAATTTATCTATTTGCGGCAATGAGAGTGCAGCTTCGGGTTTTTAGTGGAATAACTCGGAGTTAATAATTCGAAGTATTTAATTAAGAGCTTAATTAATATTCCGAGATTATTGGAGCTCAGTACCGTAGGTCCATTTGGTCCCCGTGCTAGCTCGATATACTGTAGCAAATTAAATATAATTGCATAGTCCAATTATATACTCACATATGTAAATATTATTAATATGATTAATAATATTATATTATCATACTTTAAACTATATGTTAAATTTAATATATAGTTTTTATGATTATATAATAATTAAACATATTTCATTAAATTATATATGATATAATTTAATAATGGTAAATTTGGAATTTCTAAATTTTGGGTTTTCGAAACCCTTGGATTCATTTTGGAAATTACACATTTTAAAAGGGTGCTAACTTTTTATTTTGTAATATCTTTTCAATTATGAAAATTTAATATTTGTTGTTACAAAATTTTCAAAAAAAAAACAGAAAGGTGGCCGAATTTCACCATGTGTGGAAATTCAAGGGTTTGTTAATTTTAGAAAATAATAACCCTAGGTATAAAAAGAAAGTTATTTTTTCTTTTAGGGATCTCATCTCATTTGCAACGCTAGCCACCTTCTTCTTGTTCCAACAATTCTCTCAAGTGTTGAGAAAAATTAAAACAAGAACAAGAAGAAAAACAAAAAGAAAACCTTATGTGACTTTAATCTCTAAAGTGTTTAGAGATTAGTTTTGTGAGTCTAGTCCACACTAGTTTATGTTGGTTGCAAGACATAGCACGTAAGAATTCTTGGTGTTGAACAAAACTCTTCATCTTCTTCTTTCACATATATCACACGGCAGTGAGCATTTTTCTACTCACTGCCGCACGTCTTTTTGGTGATAATGGGGCTTGGTTTATTTTGTTTTTGATCCATAAATTTTAGGGAACTTTAGGGGGTGTTTTGGGGCTGTATTGGGACTTTTTTTGGGTGAAAAATCTGACCTGAAACACAGCAGAAACTGATTTAATCAAGGGCTAATTTAGGCAGTGAGCTAGGTGCATTTTGGGTCCAAAACAGTCCAATTTTTGTGTTGTTTTTCAGGGACTGTTCGGGGCTAAAATTTTGTCCAAAACAGAAGCAAAATATCATTCTTAGTGTTGGTAACATTCGGCCAGAAGATAGAAGGGGTAGAAAAAATTTTCTAGTCTAATCCCGAATGCCTAATGTGTTTCCTTTGTGCTAGGAAAGTGGTTCCTACAAGATCTTCTCCAGTCCAAAAATCACCATCAAAATCTTTCCCCTAGTTCTCGGTATTAATGAGTCTGTGAGTTGGTATCGGAAACTATAATGGTGGATCGGATCTTCCCTTTGTTCTCGAGTATCAATCTTGCTATCAATCAAACTGCAATATCCTCGGGTCTAGAGAGCATCCATACGGTCATAAGATCCCATCTCATGATGATTGGTTCATTAAATGCCTTTCTAGGGCTCTTAAACCGCCCTTTGGAAGTTGTGTTGCTATCATGGCCTTCTTTAAAAGCTCGTCACATCATTATAGGGTTTCCATCACTTTACCTCCCGAGATGCCACGCATCATACACCCATGGCTTGCGTGCCAAAACCGAGTATAATTGGATCCCAATTGAACAGTCGCTCTAATCTCGTCCTTCCATTTCAATTTAACCGGGTGAAATATTCATCACACATGTCACCAATCCTGCCCCCTATCTTCCATCGAATGGTCAGAATCGAACTGAGCCGCCTATTTAAAGGCTACTATACTCTATTTCATTCTTTCACCACTTCGTCATCTTCAAAGAAACCGTAACAAAGCTCGTATGCCTCCTGCGATTTTCCACACTTAAAACCCCTCACAGGTTCTTTAGCATCGTCTTCAATCTTCCTAAGTAAGTTCTTCTCAGAACGCTTTTCTCTCTATCCATGATTCTGCTTTCAATAATGCTGGATATTGAATACTTGTATTCGTGTTCTGGGTTTTGGGGGTTTTCGTTCCATGTGGTTCGCTTGTATATGCTTTTCTAGGTTTTGAGGATGAAGGTTTCGTGTTTCTGGGTTTTGTATGTGATTAGTTTTGGTTGTGTTCTTGGAAGACTTCTTGCTTTACCATTGCTAGGAAGTTTAGAGCTTTCTAGGGTTAGCCACATGGTAGGGATGAGGAATAACCATAGATTTAGCATTCATAACTAACTGAGATCATGAACTAACCTCCCACATCGGGTCGTGTTTTGATAAGAATGTCTGATTCCGAGTCATCCTCTCCTATTCCCCTCGAGATCCTGTCTACTACCCCGCCCCCACACACAACCATACACAGATCGGGATTTGAGAGTCCCAGCGACTATGACACCACTTCGACTGCTTCAGAGGAGGGCAACCAATCTTACAATAAATGGTCGCCCAGCCCGAACAAGTCACACAAGGCTCGACTTCGTGAACCTCGACATGGATCAGGCTTCAGCAATCACCGAGACCGAGCTAGAGTAGTTGAGGGAAAGGTTCAGCATTCTAGAGGATATCAGCCTAGTCGTCCCAAAGGAATATGACCAAATGAGCCGACCCGGAAATGATGTTGTGGCACTGTGCGTGGCTTTCTTCAATATGGGACTTCGGCTGCCCATCCAAGGCTACTTTGCAAAGATACTATCTTCCATGCACATAGCTCTATGCCAACAAAACCTGAATAGCTGGTGAATCTTAGTCGATTTATACGTCATCGGGATCCGAGACGAACTAGGAAAACCGACCTTCTTCGAACTGAAGCGGTTATATTGTATGAATGACAACCCGAAATAAAGGTTGGTACTATCTCTCTGCTCATGCCAGGATTCCTCATCTCATCACAAATTCCGGCCACCAATAAAAACTTCAAGGGTAAGTGGTTCTTCGTTGTGGTCCCTTAGGGACAATAACACTTAGTTGACGGTGAACTCATCACGGTCCCCTATGTCTTTTCTGACAAAGGTAACGACCCGACCTCTGAATTATTTTTTCCTGACATAACCAATTTCTAACCTCTGAACCCTCTGCAGCTTGCTGGGGGATCTCCCCAAAGTCCACCATGAGACCCCGGCCAGGGTGAAGAAGGCAACTGAATTTGGAGGCCACAAAATGGACCTTGTTAATCCTTCTGC
Organism: Zanthoxylum bungeanum; assembly: GCA_019454045.1. Classification (NCBI taxonomy): domain Eukaryota; kingdom Viridiplantae; phylum Streptophyta; class Magnoliopsida; order Sapindales; family Rutaceae; genus Zanthoxylum; species Zanthoxylum bungeanum. Next base: position 10,787 of record SKCR01051881.1, on the reverse strand, counting down.
GTTTGCCGACTCGGGCCTAATCCCGAGCACTCCGTCACCTTAGTCGAGGCAGGCTGGTAGGTTCTGACTGACCTGCTAACATTATGTTTGTTGCCTTAGTCTATTTTTCTCCTTGTTTTTTTCCTATTTCTTCACTATATTTCAAGTGTTTCTTTTTCTTTGCAAGAATGTCTGGCTCCCGAACTCCTTTCCAACGTGCCCAAGAGATGTTAAAGGCCGCCCGGGGTGGGTCTAGCAACTCTATACCCCGAATGATTATACTCGTCCCACCAGAAGTTAGGTGAAAATTTGCTCATTCCACTACCGCACCATCATCAGGGCCTTCAAGCGCCCCATCATATGCCATAATCCTGACCCCTTCAGTATAACCTGCACGTGCCCAGTCGGTCATTCAGACTATAAGTACCTCTAGACCAGTCCAAGCCGCAATCACTCCTTCCTGACTGAGCAAGAGACATCATCATCAGATCTAGGGTGATGAGCCTTAAGAGCTTGTGGAAAAGGCTCCAAGAGGAAAACACAGTCCAAAAGGGCAAAGCCCCCGCTGTCCCTCCCCAAGGGATCCATACGTTGGGCATCAAAAACTTCACTAAAGATGTGAGAGATAAGGTGTTTTGATATTTTATTATCGCACCACAAGTGTACGGTGTCAAGTTTTAGTAAAGATAAGTGAGAGTGTCGAACCCACAGAGATTGTATTCAACTCACACTAAGTACTATAATTAGTAAACCTAACTTTATTTAGAAAGCAACTAAATTTATAATAAACTAATATTAAAACTAAAAACTAAAGAAACAAAATATTAAAACGTTTGATTAAGATAATCCAAGATAAGATAGATTCTAGAGTCTGATTTCACCTAGCTATCCCCTATGTATTTGTTATGCCAATCAATTATTATTCAGTTACATTGTTTATAAGCCAAGAATCTTAGAGTATTCCACCCCCTCTCCCAAGCAATAGTGAAAAGATTATTAATTACCGACTTTGATATCCCTATAAAAATCTAGTAATTAACAATTCATTACGTTATGTGACTCTGTGTTAACGACTTCAAAGGAACTATAGATTCTCCCGAACACAAGCATAAGGTATAGCTTCAATAGGATACAGGACTATGGTTCAAATGTGGGCCTATAAGGGTATATATAAAGGCTCTTGTCGGTGAAGGTTGCCTACAACTAGGTCTCCCCACTCAAGGGTTCTAGCGACCAAGTGAGCGCACCTTTTTTATACCCTAAGGTACGTGCCAACGAGTGATGATGCCATATAAAAATCCCCCGCCTCGAGCGAAAGCGACTTCACGATACATGACGCCATCATGGTAAAAATGGTATGCAATATATGAGACTAGGTTAACTAAAGCAAAAACCACAAGCATTACAAGGCATTATTTCGGGGCCGATTCTCTATCCCCAGTGGAGTCGCCAGACTGTGGACACAGGCACATAGATGGGCGACGCTGTCCGGGCTCACGGCCCGTTGGGAGTACGGAGTAGCCCCGGGGGTACTAAACCGGAGAACAAATGAGTTGCCACCTAGTGTGAACTGGGAAATGATTTAAGGCCGCACTCACCCCTCGCAAGGGAATACCTCAAACCGTTGTGTTCGGAATGGTCCCTTACTTATCCAATTATAATGAACGGATTTATATAATAATATAACCAAGTCTTATGCAACACATGCAAGATAATTTAAACAACACACAAGTTTACACACCCATAGACATAAATAGAAAATGAAAGCAAATGTATAATTCTACAAACATATTAAACAAAGAAGCGCGAGAATGTAAATAAATAACAACAATAAAAGCATTAATAATAAAGAGAGATAATTAAGTACGTAATGCAAAAGGAATAACCCAAAGAGGCAAACATCTTAAATCGGTCAAGCTGGGTGTGTGTCCTTCGTGGGTTTGTGAGAAGGGTTGGTTTGTATGTCGGTCAGTGAGAGTGTTGCTGAATGAGATAGATTAGGGTTTATGTTTACTGTGTTACTACCGAGAGGTTGAGAGGAAGAGATGGGGGAGTTTGTTGCTTTTAGAAGAGTAGAGAGGGTCGAGAGAGTCCAGAGAGTGTCAGGGTTTGGATATGTTATCTGTTTATAGTGGTGTGCTAGGGTTTCTAGGTAAGGAAGGAAATCATGCAAATATGGGATGTGTTTAATTAAATTATTTAGGGAAAGAATTTTATAATTTTGGTGGGGATTGGATTCAAAATATTTTTAAATTTGGAATGTGATTTTGATGGATTTGGCATGTGATTAAATTGTCTTGGATTGGGCTTTGGCGTGTGGGCCAAGACTAACATTTAAAACAGAGATCAATCAAGCGAACCCGAGGCTAAACAAATGAATTAAACTTGATAATGTATTAATTTTTGAATTTACCCTTCCGACGTCCGTTTCCCGCGACTTCCGCAACTTATCGGGTAGTGCCTCCATTCGAGGCTCATCATTGGGCTTTATGCAAAAATGCAGTTTCTACAATCGCCCCCACTTTGATGAGGCTTGTGCAGTGAGTGACAGTGACAACCCTATCAAAGTTATGCATGCATTGTTTTACTTACCTGGTTCGTCGGCTGTCGTACTTACATGCTGTTTTGCGAGATGCTTCGAACTGAATTGATTTGGTGACGAGGTGCTGCAACCCCTAAGGTTCATCCCTGCAAGATGCTGCGATCTCTAGGATTCATTACCGAACTGAGCTGATGTGAGGTGGTTCATTCCCGAACCATTACTTTGAGAGGTGGTTCATTCCCGAACCATTACTTTGAGAGGTGGTTCATTCCCGAACCGTTACTTGAAAGGTGGTCCATTCCTGAACCGTTACTGATGAGATGCTTCATTCCTGAACCGTTACTTGAGAGGTGGTTCATTCCCGAACCGTTACTTGAGAGGTGGTCTATTCCTGAACCGTTACTGATTAGATGGTTCATTCCCGAACCGTTACTTGAGAGGTGGTTCATTCCCGAACCGTTACTTGAGAGGTGGTCCATTCCCGAACCGTTACTGATGAGATGGTTCATTCCCGAACTGTTGCTTGAGAGGTGGTCCATTCCCGAACCGTTACTGATGAGATGGTTCATTCCCGAACCGTTTCTTGAGAGGTGGTTCATTCCCGAACCGTTACTTGAGAGGTGGTTTATTCCCGACCCGTTACTTGAGAGGTATGGTCTATTCCCGAACCGTTACTGATGTGAGATGGTGGTCCATTTCTGAACCGTTACTGATGTGAGATGGTTCATTTCTGAACTGTTACTGATGGTGGTTCATTTCCGAACCGTTACTGATAGTGGTTCATTTCTGAACCGTTACTGATGTGAGGTGGTTCATTTCGAACCGTTACTGATGAGAGATGGTTCATTTCTGAACCGTTACTGATGTGAGGTGGTTCATTTCCAAACCGTTACTGATGTGAGGTGGTTTATTTCTGAACCGTTACTTTGTGAGAGGTTGTCCATTCCCGAACCGTTACTGATGAGATGGTTCATTCTCGAACCATTACTTTGTGAGAGGTTGTCCATTCTCGAACCATTCTCCATTCCCGGAGTGCCATTCCCGTCTTGCTCATCCTCATTCCCGAGGATTTGCTCATCCTCATTCCCGAGGTCATACTCCATTCCCGGAGCGTCATTCCCGGCTTGTTCATCTTCATTCCCGAGGAGTTGTTTGTACTCATTCCCGAGGTTATGCTCCATTCCCGAAGCGTCATTCCCGGCTTGCTCATCCTCATTCCCGAGGTTGTTCGTCACTTTTTACTTTTCTTCAAAGCCTGTAAACACAAGACAAAAAAATCCTATGTATATGAGGTGTATGCATGTATGCATGGATGCATTTCCTATTCCGATGGGTCTGCTTACAATTTCCTCTTTCAATTATCTTCTCGTAATTGCCCTGTTCTCTTTGGTTCCATAGCTCAGGATCTCGTTGTGTCCCTTATTCGCGGGGTGGTAGACCGGTCGCCCCCATATCTAGCTTAGCTTTCTGCTCTCCGCTGCTTGCACTAGGTCAATGTGGACTAAGTGATGTGTCATTCCGTATCAACATACTATATTACTGGCTACAAAATAGTCCCAATAGTTATACATATTATTGTCCTCAAAGAATGCCCAGTAATGAAACCAGTGAACCTTCAAAGCACTCGATGCAACTCAAATCCAAGTCTTTGAATAAATCATCTAAGCCAGACTCACAGTTTGTGTGTGCAAAGGTTCTTTTACAGCTTGATCCCTAGGTAAGCCAACTCAATGATTTCGTTTCAAAAATTAGGATCGATCGGTCAAACCAACCTAAATATCTCAATTATGCTCTGCAATTGCTTTTCCGTGCTCAATATGGTATGGTTTTCTTTTTCTTTTATCTCTCTTTCTTTTTTTTTCCTCTTTTTTTTTCCAACACACCTACCCTTTAAGGTAGCATTTCTCCTCATGGTGGTCCTAATACTCGCCCGTGGGTAACTTCACGTTTATCGGTTATAGGTGGTTTATATTATTTTTTTCGAGACTTTTCTTTTATTTTCAACCATACCATACATCATAACACAAGCAAATCAGGATAGACATCTAAGAAAACGGTCATTCATCGACCTGCAATTTCTTCAACTAGTCACCTTGCCGACTACTCAGGTTTTCACTGCTAAGAACCCATAATGAAGTGCTTGCAAGTCTAACATAGATCAATTACTCAAAGTGTCAGATAAAAGCACATCAAGAACTTATCGTTTCTAAGATTTCACCCTAAAGCAAACGATTTCATCATTGGACTTATGCCTAGTTATTAATGACTAAAAACAAACAAATTTTTTTCTTTTTTTTTCTTTTTTTTTTCTTTTTTTTTGCTGAAGGCCCCCCAATGGTCTTTTTATTCATGCTGTAAATTTTTTTTTTCTCGGCTTCATCTTCCTTAATATCCAAGTTTGCTAGACTCTTCTTGACAAGTCTTCATTCTTCTCTAACCCAATGGATATCTATGATGGCATTTAAGACATGGGGTTAACATAATGTCTGTATGCATGAGATGCATGTGGTTATCAAAACAGCATATATCCTTCCGACCTTATTTCTCCCACACTCGTGGTAAGTCTATTTATGTCATAGGTATGGCTTATTTTATGCACCGATGTGGGGTACACAAAATCGTTCTCTCCTACGCTACAAAGGTGAACTTTGGCTACCTCAATCCTTTCCCATCGATAAAAGACAAAGACCGCCCATTTACAACATGGACTAAGCCTATTATTGGATCGTGTCATTATCTAGAAACGACGAATTGGGCTTTCGATAATCACGGTCATGGGGATGGACTTGGAGATATCCAAAAGTATACAAATATGTCGTAACAAGGCGTATCCTTCCTGAATGAAAGCCAGTGCGGATATCAGAATCATGCTTCTAGCATATTTGAATTATGATTGGATTCTCTAAGCCCATCAAGGTTTTTCATACAAGTTGGCTCGTTATCATTTCAAAGCATTCAATCATATTATCGCGAGGTGCAAACTTGTCCCAGTTGAAAAAGGCCCAACAGGTTTACACTTTTGCAATAAGGTGACTAAACAACTTCAAATGATAGGGGGCCCAAACACAAAATGGCTCATCGGTATTTTGAAAATTTTAGGCCCAATCGTCATAAAACATAAACTCGTCCCAGTTTAAATGGCCCAACAAGTTCGTATCTCATGACTAGAGGTCCAAATGGATCCAAATGATGATGGTCCCAAACAAAAGAATAAGGTATAGCTTTTATATGATACACGACTTTGGTTCAAATGTGGGCCTATAGGGGTATAGATAAATATTCCCGCCGGTGAAGGGCTGCCCACAACTAGGTCTCCCCACTCAAGGGTTCGAGCGACCAAGTGAGCGCACCTTTTTTATACCATAAGGTACGTGCCAACGAGTGATGATGTCATATAACAATCCGCCACCGAGCGAAAGCGAATTCACGATATATGACGCCATCATAGTAAAAAGGGTATGCAATATATGAGACTAGTTTAACTAAAGCAAAAACCACAAGCATTACAAGGCATTATTTCGGGGTCGATTCTCTATCCCCAGTGGAGTCGCCAGACTGTGGACACAGGCACAGAGATGGGCGACGTTGTTCGGGCTCGCGGCCCGTTGGGAGTACGGAGTAGCCCCCGGGGGACCAAACTGGAGAATAAATAAGTCGCCACCCAGTGTGAACTGGGAAATGATTTAAGGCCGCACTCACCCCTCGCAAGGGAATACCTCAAATCGTTGGGTTTGGAATGGTCTCTTACTTATCCAATTATAATGAACGGATTTATGCAATAATATAACCAAGTCTTATGCAACACATGCAAGATAATTTAAACACACACAAGTTTACACACCCATAGACTTAAATAGAAAATGAAAGCAAATGTATAATTCTACAAACATATTAAACAAAGAAGCGCGAGAATGTAAATAAATAACAACAATAAAAGCATTAATAATAAAGAGAGATAATTAAGTACGTAATGCAAAAGGAATAACCCAAAGAGGCAAACATGCATGAAATAGGATAAAAAAGAGATATGTCCACTGCATGCGCGTTCGTGTAGCGTCCGGGAACACGTTCAAACGAGATTACCAAAGTGGTATCTATAATGGCATGAACATGTGCGTGAATGTTTCTCAAGCGGTACGTGGAGTTGTATCCCAAGTACAGACCGCACTACCGTTCATTCGCATTCGGCTAAGGAATTTATGTCTGGGTTTCCATCTGATATACCATGAGAGGCGACACTCAAGCATTAATATAGAATGAATACGAAGCGATAAATGAAAAATAACAAACAAAAAAGTGAATAACAACATTAGAAGGAAAGAGATGCAACCAAGAGTCTTGGCCGACATCTATATGGGATCTTGTATGCCCAATCGGACGTATTTCGCATCCAACCAAGCGTACCTCGTCCGGCGCGGCAAAATATCGTGGTAAGGCTGCCCTCAGGCATTTCCCTCAAATAGGGGACCTTTAATCTGACCTAATTAGCCCATGCGCACTAAATAACGATGCATAAATAAATAAATGAAATCACATACAGTAAGAAAATAACGGAATAATAAAATAGATGCGACCAAGAGACTTGGCCGACATCTATATGGGACCACGTATGCCCAATTGGACATATTTCACATCCAACCAAGTGTACCTTGTCCGGCACGGCAAAATATCGTGGTAAGGCTGCCCTCATGTATTTCCCTCAAATGGGAGACCTTTAATCCGACGTAATTAGCCTATGCACACTAAATAACGATGCATGAATAAATAAATGAAATCACAAACAGAAAGTAAATAACGGAATAATAAAAGAGATGCGACCAAGAGACTTGACCGACATCTATATGGGACCTCGTATGCCCGATTGGACATATTTCACATCCAACCAAGCGTACTTCATCCAGCGCAGTAAAATATTATGGTAAAGGATGCCCTTAGGCATTTCCCTCAAATGGGGGACCTTTAATCCGACGTAATTAGCCCATGCGCACTAAATAACGATGCATAAATAAATAAATGAAATCACATACAGAAAGTAAATAATGGAATAATAAAAGAGATGCGACCAAGAGACTTGGCCGACATCTATATAGGACCTCGTATGCCCGATTGGACATATTTCACATCGAACCAAGCGTACCCCATCCGGCACAGCAAAATATTATGGTAAAGGCTGCCCTTAGGCATTTCCCTCAAATGAGGGACCTTTAATCCGACGTAATTAGCCAATGCGCACTAAATAACGATGCATAAATAAATAAATGAAATCACATACAGAAAGTAAATAACTGAATAATAAAATAGATTCGGCCAAGAGACTTGGCCGACATCTATATGGGACCTCGTATGCCCGATTGGACATATTTCACATCCAACCAAGAGTACCTCGTTCGGCGCAGCAAAATATCATGGTAAAGGCTGCCCTCAGGCATTTCCCTCAAATGGGGGACCTTTAATCCGACGTAATTAGTCCATGCACACTAAATAACGATATATAAATAACTTAATGGAATAATGGACCGAAAGTAAATAGCGTAAAATAAAATGAAAATAAACAATAAGATAAAATGCGGAATAATGAAAGTAAATAAATAAATGAACAACGACAAAAGGCAATGTGGGATCTTGCATGCTCGGTTGGACGTATTCCACGTCCAACCAAGCATGCCGTGTCCGGGATAAAAAAATGAATATTAAAGAGAGGGCCCTCAGGTCTTACCTTTTAAGTCGCTTCTCGGAAGTGCGTTGAGGCGTCGCCGGAAGGGGTAATGTTCCACGGCTTTTCTGGTTCACTGTTTGGACTGTTTTTTCCTCATTGTTTCACTGTTTCGGATTCTGTTTTGGATCACTTTTTTGGGCTATTTTTTGGATGGTTTGACGGCTGATTTTTGGACTGTTTTCAGGGGTGTTTCGGTAGTCAGAGTGGGCTGTTTCTGGACTATTTATTTTGGGGTTTTGGTGATTGGTTTCACGGTTTCGGGGAAGGGCTGATGTGGGTGATTTTTGTGGTGTCGGTTAAGAGGCAGTTTGTTTTGGTAGTCTGTGAGTCGGTGTGTGTGTGTCTTGGTAGTGAGTATTGTGATGTGTGTATGTATTTGAGAGTGGCGTGCAAGGTGTCAATGTGGTGTATGTGTTGAGTGAGAGATAGAGCCAAGTATGTGTATGTTGTATGTGTTTGGTCGGTGATTGTGTGCATTGTTAACGTGGCTTGATGAGTGTGTGTAAGGTGTGTGTGCGTGGCTTAGGTTTGTTTTGTGTGAATGGTTTTCTCGGGCTTCTTGAATCAGTCAGGTTGTGTTTGTTTTGTCGAGAAGAGAAAAGGGCTGCTAGTTGATTGTTTGTTCGGTGGGTGTGTGTCCTTCATGGGTTTGTGAGAAGGGTTGTTTTTTTTGTCAGTCACTGAGAGTGTTGCTGAATGAGATAGATTAGGGTTTATGTTTATTGTGTTACTGCCGAGAGGTTGAGAGGAAGAGAGTGGGGAGTTTGTTGCTTTTAGAAGAGTAGAGAGGGTCGAGAGAGTCCAGAGAGTGTTAGGGTTTGGATATGTTATATTTTTATAGTGGTGTGCTAGGGTTTCTAGGTAAGGAAGGAAATCATGCAAATATGGGATGTGTTTAATTAAATTATTTAGGGAAAGAATTTTATAATTTTGGTGGGGATTGGATTCAAAATATTTTTAAATTTGGAAGGTGATTTTGATGGATTTGGCATGTGATTAAATTGTCTTGGATTAGGCTTGGGCATGTGGGCCGAGACTAACATTTAAAACAGAGATCAATCAAGCGAACCTGAGGCTAAACAAATGAATTAAACTTGATAATGTATTAATTTTTGAATTTACCTTTCCGACGTCCGTTTCCCACGACTTCCGTAACTTATCGGGTAGTGCCTCCATACGAGGCTCATCATTTGGCTTTATGCAAAAATGCAGTGTCTACAATAAGGCATTATGAAAATGATCGAGTACACATGACATATTGGTTCTTCCACTACAACCTGACAACTGTCACTATCGGTACTACTCGACCTTCATAGTCGATTGATCTATGCACCCATTCAGGTTTTCTTTCCTTACCAAGTCCTCCACCTGCTCCTGCAAGTCTCTACATCTTTCTGTGGTGTGTCCCCTCACATTATGGTGCACACAATAGGTTATGTTGTCTCTTTTCGCAATTGGAAACCTTTTCGGGTCGGGCTCAGTCAATAGGCATTTATCCGGGATTTCTCGAACTATCTGGGCCAGTGGTCTGTTCATAAGGGTATAAACTGTCCATGACATAGGCGACTTGGGCAGGTGGCTTTCTCTCTTGTATTGGATTTTTCTGAGGCATCGGCCTGAACTCTTTCTACCTCGGGACCGGTCTCATCTGTCTCTGCCCACATCTCGCTGATTCTCCGGCCTGGGCACCCTCAGCTTCTGAACAGTACCTCCTCGGGTAATCTTTTTTTTTCCTCTATTGACACAAACTTCCTCTCATGCTCCAAGGCCGCGGCATAGTCTGGTATCTCATGGATCCTCATGTGGGACCATAACCTCCCGACCTTGAAGGCTCATTTAAAACATTTCAGCACATCTGGAGACTCATACTCTCTGACCTCTAGTACCATGTTGTGGTACCTATCGATGAAGTTTTTCAAAGACTCATCGTCTCCCTGCTTCATCAACCTCAATGACCTCACCATCTTCTTTAGTACGTACGCCCCTTTGAAATGGAGTACAAAAGACAACCTCAGTTGGGAGAAGCTGTTGATACTTCCCGGGGCCAACTTCCTAAACCATAAGCTGGCTGATCCTCCTAGGGTCAGTGGGGATACCTTGCAGATGGCCTCCCCTACCATTCCCTGAATCTCCATCAACAAGATAAACTTCTCGACGTGGAACTTGGGGTCAGTGTTTCTCTTTTAAACATCCATAGTGGGCATGGTAAATCTCTTTGGAAACTCCATCGCCAACACTTCTTTCATTAAATGGGACGTTGTCTCTGCATCTTGGCCGCTTCACGTCCCCCCTTTCATGTTTTCCTCCCACTTTTTCATATTCTTATTGAGCCAACTCCTAATTTGGCTCTCAGAGTTGTTGTGCTTGTGCCCCAAGGTCTCCTCACAACCCCCACCATGAGCGTAGTACCTTCCATAACTTGGTGCCTCCCTTCTCTCCTCTGTGTACCGTATCTGATCACTTTCCTTGAAACATTGGCTGTTGCTAGACGATTTCGGGGTCTACCTGCCCTATTATTCTTCCCATGGCACCCCAGTTGGCGTGGTGTTG
>SKCR01051880.1:0-37909 GCA_019454045.1 Zanthoxylum bungeanum | reverse complement strand
TTTAAGAGAGAATGGAATTCTTGCCCAATATAGCCCATCAGGAACACCTAAACACAATGGAGTGCCTGAGCGTAGAAATCATACTTTATTAGATATGGTGCGATCCATGATGAGCTATACATATCTTCCTTATTACCTTTGGGGTTACGCTTTACTTACTGCTAGCCACATACTTAATAGAGTTCCATCGAAAGTTGTTTATACGACCCCCTATCAGATATGGTTCGGTAGAATCTAAGTCTTAGGCATTTAAAGATTTGGGGTTGTCCTGCATACGTTAGAATCGAGCAGCGGGATAAACTAGTACCCATAGGATATAAATATAGGTTCGTTGGATATCCTGAAAACTCTTTGGGATATCAATTCTATGATTCTGAGTAACGAAATATATTTGTTGTTTGCTTTGCCATTTTTCTTGAAAATGAATTTTTGAGAAATAATTGGAGTTGTAGAAAGATTGAACTTGATGAATTTGATCCCAAATAGAATATCAGAGATCCAATTAGGTGAAAGATCTACGACATGAGTTCTACGTAAGTCAAATAGAATATCAAGGCCTCCTGAAAGACTATTTTTAACTATGATACGAGCCTTGATGTTTTCCTATTGGAGGAAACAGATTCGACTATGTATAAAGAAGTGATGTTTGATATCGATTTGGGAAAATGACAGGAAGCCATGAAATCCAAAATGGAATCAATGCATGACAATCAAGTCTGAGACTTAGTTGAACTTCCTGAAGGAGTTAAACCTATTGGTTGTAAATGGGTTTACAAAAGGAAGTGAGGGCCCGATGGAAAGTTGGAAACCCTTAAGGTCCGACTGGTAGCGAAAGGTTACACTCAACGTCCTGAGATTGATTATGAGGAAAGTTTTTCACCAGTAGCCATGCTAAAATCCATTAGGATTATTTTAGCCATTGCTGCATATCACGACTATGAGATATGGCGGATGGATATGAAAATCGCTTTTCTAAATGGATTCATTGAGGATGATATCTATATGGAACAACCAGAGGGTTTCGTATTCAGTGAGACTTCAAACTTGGTTTGTAAGCTCCAAAAGTCTATTTATGGACTTAAACAGACATCCCAAAGCTGGAGTTTTCATTTTGATGAGATAATTAGATTATCTGGATTCATCAAGAACGAGGAAGAACCATGTGTTTATAAGAAAGTGAGTGGGAGCATGATAGTTTTCATAGTCTTGTATGTAGATGACATCATTATCATAAGAAATGATATATGATTGATGCAAAGTGTGAAAGCATACCTTTGCAAGAACTTCTCCATGAAAGATATGGTGAAGCTTCATATATAGTAGGTATAAGTGCTATCGGGATAGAGTTAGGAAGCTTATAGGGTTATCGTAATCGACGTACATAGATAAGATGTTAGAAAGGTACAGTTTTACCAACTACAAGGCATCAAATGTACCTTTCTGATACGGCATACATCTTTCGAAAAAAAATGGCACCTCAGATTAAGGAAGAGAGAGTTAGAATGTCTAACTTGCCATATGCTTCTTATATTGGAAGCATAATGTATATTATACCATGTATTAGACCTGACATCAGTTTCAGTGTTAGTGTGACTAGCCGATATCAATCTGGTCCAGGTAATGATCATTGGACAGCCGTGAAACATATCCTAAAATATCTTAAGGGTACTGGGGATAAGTTTCTGATATATGGAGTAGATGAGCTACAAGTTAGGGGTTATACAGACTCCGACTTCTAGGAAGATTCAGATGATATAAAATCTACATCATGATACATATTTACCCTTAATGGTGGTGCAGTTAGTTGGTGATGTTCAAAGCAAGGGTTAACAGCTGATTCCACCTTTGAGGCGGAATTTATAGCGACTTCAGAAGCTGCTAAAGAAGCTGTTTGGATTAGAAATTGTATCACAGAACTTGGCGTTGTGCCTAGTATTACAAATTTGATCTCATTGTACTGTGATAATAACTAAACCATTGCACAGGCTAAGGAGTCAAGGGTGCATTCCAAGTCTAAACACGTGGAAAGGAAATACCACATAATTAGAGAGATAATTGAATGAAAAGACATAGTGGTCTTGAAGGTTCATGGACTAGACAACATAACAGACCCGCTTACAAAGGTCTTACCTCCTAAGTTATTCCATAAACATGTAGATGAGATGAGACTGCGATACCATCCAGATTTCCACTAAGCAAGTGGGAGTTTTTTGGAGTTGGTGCTTGGAGTGCCAATCCGAATTGTATATTTTATTATTTATTAATAAAATAACTATATTTTCATATCTTATTAATGGTATTGTCATTATGCGTATTAGATTGATGTATAGATATGCTAAGTATGACATCAACCTTAGAATAGTCTTGTAGTAATATTGGATACTAGATGGTTCGATATTGGTATAAGTATTACTATTATAAACTATTCTTAAAGTAAATATTCCTAGTCGTTGGTTTTGGAATACGGTCAAATTCTTATAACCTAGAAGACTAGCACATGTCGTATATTGGAATTGGAGTTCAAATGGTTTAACCCGATGTACCATGAGTTTTGGAAACTAGTATAGACGTGTGAGTATTGGTTGGACCAATACTGAATGACTCACATGTGATTTCTAATAGTTGGAAGTACATACCACCTTCAATAGGAATCTCCTCGAGTCGAGTAGCATATATAATCCTTTGACTATAGGATATCATTGATTTTGTATGAGATCCTTCACACTTTGATGCCATGTATGTCAAAAACCTTTCATGGTCTGGCCTTTAGATGTTCATTGGGTGTGGACCGGTGCACTCAGTAATCAAGTGCGAAGCAAGATAGGATCTGTCGGCCCGTATGTGTACCATAAGGGGATTAGGTATCCATATCAGTAAAGTCATGATTCTTAAAGCTTTGTCCAAAGTAGATCACCTATGGTGGATCGCATCAGTTATGAAGAATCGTGGACATGTCGACATGAGATGTGCACCTCGAAAACATGACGGTGTATTCTATGTTTCCTAAGCACAACTTGGATAACCTATGACAGAAGGATTCTTAGACATAAGTGATGAACTCGACTTGTATAGTTCAGAAAAGTCATTCGTGTTCTTCGCGAATTCGGCGGTGGCCGAATTGTGTACACATTAGCTAGGCTTATACGACGAACATGTATAAACTTAGAGAGTCTCAATATGAAATGTTCATTGAGCATTTGGATAGCCGATTAATTTTGATAAAATATAATATTTGATATTATAATTATCAACTAAGATAATAAAGTGTTATTGGATAACATTGATTATTTACTTTGACCTAATTAGATTAATTGGATTAATTCAAAAATTACACAAGGGTTAATTGTAAAATCATATTTATCTCTACCATTTGAGGATATTATGGTAATTGTAAGTATGTAATAAGAAGTGGTTTTGGCTTGATTTAATTTGATTAATCAAAGTGGAAAACATTTAACTAATTCATTTCCTAATCCTTGGCTTGATTTAATTGGATTAAATCAAAGTGGGAGACAATGGAGATTAGTCACACCTAATTATCCATATTTGGACAAATTAGATTAAGCCCACATAAAAGTTGATTACAACTTTTATTAATTAAAAATTACCTGAGTTTTGCTATAAATAACAAGCTTTATGAAGGTTTTAATTAAGAAAAGCAAAAGTTTGAGAAAGCTAAGTACAAGAAAATTCTTAGAGAAATTAGCCTAAGTTAGAGAAGTGTTTAGAGAAGCTTGTGAGGTCTTTACAACATTTCATCTAGGAGAAATCAAGATTGGATCTTGGATTGAAGCTTGCTAATATTGGAATCAAGATTGGATCTTATAGTGAAGCTTGCAAACCTTGGAGGTTATCCTACCATTTCAACAAAGAGAATGAGATTGGATCTTTGCATCAAGCTTGTTAGGTAAGTTTCAACTTCTCTTAAGTTATGTTCTTTTATATATTGAATGCATGATCACATAACTTAATGTTGAAATAAAGCTAATAAATTGTGATAGGATGCTTTGAAAGTATAAACACAATATGCTTGTTATTAGGTCAAAATATTTATGTTAGACATACACATTAAGTTAGAGTTTGGAACTCTAGATTAAAGCTTAGAACTATGGCTACAATTCTAGAATCATTTGACCACATTTGGGTGACCTAGAATTATTCACGAGACATTTCTTATTGGGATTCTAATTTGGTTTGTGTATTGGATTCAAAATTTACGCAAATGCATGTTTAGAATAAATTTAGTTTTTGTAAAAATATTTTATATTTGAAAAACTTGATTTTTATTCTATAACATGTGTTGATGTTGGTTTTGATGTTAAAAATTAATTTTGAGTGTTTTTGAAGTGTTTACAGAAGATCGGAAAAAATTAGGGTATTAGACCCTAATTCCTTCGACTCACTGGAAAGTGAGCTGAAGGAAAAACATTTGTAATTGGAAACAAAAAAAAAAATAAAACAAAAAATTAATTAAGTGATCAGCGCGCAGTGCGCGCACTTTAGTGCCCGCGTACTCGCTATGCACGCTGATTTTGTTTTCTATGATCCTTGAGCTTCCGGACTCCGATTCAGCCTTGATTTTTTCCTATACACTCTTAATGAAATATAATATTTCATTAAATATTTTAAAATTACACCCATACTTGATATCTATAGGTTAGATCCATTTCCACTGCGCGGGGGACTGATCCGACACTAGGGGTTCCAAAACTGCCCCAACACCAATAACTTAAGAATTGATTATTGAGATCTTTAAAAAATAATCATGTATTATAAACTTTGAGATTATTCCACTAAAGACAAAGATTGGACTTTCATCATTGTAGATAAATTACGTCCATTGATATAATCGTTGTATATGGTTTAATCTTCAATAAGTATTTCATAATTAGAGATAGGTTATAAAGTCCGATATATCTCTCTATTTATATCTTTCACCATTAAGTACTATTGAATTTATTTCTAGTGAAGTAACCGAAATATTAGCGTTCTATATTCAAGTATCGGATCAACACTTAAAGTAAATAATTATCTATTTCTTTATGAGAAATTATGGACTCTAATATTTTGTTAAATATTTTCAACTACATACTAAATTGTATCTCCAAAGTATGAAGTTAGTGATCGAAATCCATACTATTATCACCCATGGTAAATCAACATACACAATCGAGTACGCAGAAGATTATAAAACATTTAGGATTAAGATCAACACATATATGATCATCATATAAATAGATATGAATTTCTTTGTTTAATGCATCTTCTAAATAAATTTATTTTTATCGGGGTTCAATCTTGTATAATCATATTATACATGCCACCTCCATGTTACTACATGAACGATTTAGGATTTCATCTCGTATCAAATATTAAATGGATCACAATTGTAGATAAACTATAAATAAACAACTCTATTTTGTTTACTTTCTGCGGATTATTTAAGATTATTGATCTCAAACTCAAATCCTCTTAGATATATATCATACATATATTAAGTTTTAGATTACGTAATTAATTTAGGGTATTCTGATAATTTATAATTTTTATAATTTTAAACAATTAGATGAATGTAAAATGCTCAACTTTATTTGTTTCAACATTTTCATATTATAATAAGGGTATAGATCCCAAAAAGGCCCACTCAAAATTATGGCCTAGATCTAATAAGGATAAATATGTAAATTTATATTATTGCATTGATTACTAAAATTGACAGTCTATTTATAAGTATTGTCTATAAATAATTTTATTACTTTTAAAATCAAGCCCTTAGAATGACGATTAATGAATTAAATTTAATTTAATTTATGAGATCTAGTCATCCTTAAATTTTCCCCATCGTAGGATATCTGCACTAAGACATTGATAAATCCAATTTATATCAACATATGTTATATTTGCTTCCTTGGCGAATGAAGGTAGCTGATCTCATATGCTACTAGTGAAGGTGTTCACTTAGTCTAACATATGAATGCTTGTTGGAGAACAAGTACATCGAATTGACCCGCTTGAGAACCCATATGGAGTGTTATCCACATGTATATGAGATTTCTCTTTGTTACAATAGTATTGATGATTCTTAGACTTGAAATCTCCATGGTACCTTGTATATTGATCATATATGCTTTGACATTATACCTCTGTAGTCCATAGCGAGATTGCACATAGGGTCATGATTGAGCAATATAAAAGCATGTGAAAGTTGTGATGGATCAATAAAGGATACGTCACTCTGGATAGAGTCGATAGCCCAAAAGGCGCAAATTTGACATATTGATAATATAACTCCATAACCATGGTAAATTATGAAAGAAGTTTCAAAGACTCTAAACATATATATTATCTGCTTAAGTCAAAGTTCTAATAGCCATGATTTAATATATTAGATATTTTCCATACTCTAGAATTACTAGTGGAATATGTATGAGGCGAAAGGATTAAATGATATAATAATTGTATATGGAATATATTTCACTAAAGTTTGTATTTTGTTTCTTAATTATGGGTCACTCATGATGCATTGCTAGATGCTACTCTTGATATATGGAAATTAGTTTCTTAATTAAGGAGTTAATTGAGGATAAACTATGTAGATTAATTTATCTAAACTTATTAGGTCTATAACTATCTCCATTGCCAATATAAGAAAGAACCTAATGAGTCACACACATTAAAGTATTGATGAGTTAAGGATAAATTATGTAGACTTAAGTTTTAGGACTTAAATGTTAAGCTCTTAAACTTTGGGGTAAATTCATAATTTCAAAGATTATAGATAAAAATGAAATTCTAGAAATTTTTTGGGAAAAATAAAAATATGAAAAATATAAATATTAAGATCTTGGATCGGGAATTTAAGTTTAAAATTTAGGAATTTTTAATTTTTCGTCGCATATTGTATGCCAAATTTCCAATAGTGGTATCAGTAGCCTAAATTAATTTACATACTTTTGATATAAATTCTATGCATATTATACTGATTATGTTTAAATTTATGGGATATAATTAAATTTATGGGATATAATTGAAATTTCATTTAATTTCAATTAAATCAAAAAAAAATCATGACAATATTCCTTAAAGAATAGTGTCATATTCTTCCAACACCAGCAACTGATGCTGCTGGTTTAAATAGTGACATCAGTGCAACGTCACGGGGTGACATCAGCGTGATATCACAGAGTGATGTCATATGATAACGTCAGCGTAATGTCATGTGATGACTTATACTGACGTCATGTGCCCAAGTAACTGGTTGCTGACATCAGCATATAAGATGGTGGCATCAACAACCGAAAAAATAGAAATAAAAAATTATATAAAAAATTAAATTTTAAATAAACTTAATTATATTAAAATTAATTATGGAATTCAATTTTATTACAATTAATATATCATAGTACAATTAATGTTTATCAAGGAATAAAATTCTAATTAAATTATGAATTTATCTTTAAAATAAATTTAAATTAAGTAAACTAATATGATTAAGATATGAATTAAATTTGAAGGATTTCTAATTAAATTTAAAATTTAGAATTCAAATTTAACTAAGATACATTTGATCTCAAATACTTCTAAAGGAAATTGTTTCCTACTAGAATAATGATTCTTGTTATACAATTTTAATTAAATTTAAAATTTATATTCTAATAAGATTATGATAAAATATTTTAAGCCCTATAAATATTTAAACATAATAAAATAATATTATAATTTATCCAATAAGATTGAATGATAAAATATTATGAATATTTTAAAGAAATTGTGATGAACTAAAATACATCAAATGTATAAATAAGAGATTTAATTTAAATAAACTTGGAATTTAGCTGTTTGTGTGATTGATGCATATCTAGTTGGTTCTGTCTAAAAGGCGATAAAAGTATAAGAAGTTTTGATTTTAATTGAGACCGTTGTGACCCTTTCACTCTCTGGGAACCTAACTGATGCATTCTTTCATTCAAAATGCTTTATTCTAAAGTTTTAAATAAATTAAAATTAAAATCCCTTAAAAATAATTTAAGGCTCTATAATTTCCTTATATTATTATAATCAAAACCAAAGTTCTTTGTCATTCTTGTTTACTTGGCCATCGTCAAGATCAAGTTTAACATCGAATATGTTTAGATTATATGTAACACCTAGGCAGAGGCAAGATGCTACCGGCAGGAGACAAGATTGACCCATCTCCATAAGCCTCTGAATTTACCGAAAATTTGGCATGATGTATTCTAAAAATGAACAACCTGGATCTCAGTCCACGAACCTAAAATGAACATCATATATCGAAATGGATCTCAGGTCCACACCGACACATCAAAATCACGCCTAAGGGCTCTGTGCCCATATCATCTATCAACAGTCAATGGCTCAGTGACCACAACACCATCAACATCATCATTATCATCAGCATTCAAAATATTTACTTAATATATATACAAACCACGTGCTCAGCACGACTAGCAAAACAATAACCAAAATATCCTAGACTTTTTAAACCTCTACAACTTCTCACAGGACACTTGCGAGGGTGACTGCCGCTTGGGTGATCCACATCTCGAGCATGACTTTCTAAGCTGTCATGGTTGACCATTCTGGAAGCCAACCTGTAAAACTAACAAACTAGTTTGGTGTGAGTTATAAAAACTCAGTAAATAACTATGCTATTACTACAGACAGAAAATTTAAATCAACCACATTAGAAGTTCTTTTCAAATTTACTAAGTTACGACACATTCAGAATTATCAATATTTGTTATCCTTTATACTTTATCGTGACAAGTTCTCATATATGCCGATTTATTAACCAAACATTCAAAGCTCACAAAGTATCATCAAATCGATAAAACAATTATACTTCTTTCTATTCAATTATAATCTATCTTTTATACCAAAACAAAATACTTTAACTTTATTTAATCACGATAAACTTACAATAGCTTCACATTCGGGATTCACATGAACTTACAATATCATCATAGCACATTTCTCTTGTATTCATGCAAACAACATTTAGGATTCTTACACCTACATTTATACACCAACACACATAGAAAACACGCTTTAAAACATCTAATATTCACATCAGGTTCAAATCATTCATTCATTTCACATAAGAACATACTATCCATATACGTTACGAGTTCTATCATACACATATATACACTTAGACATACATACAACCATCATGCAACCAACCACGAAGCACACATAACAACCAATACATCATAAAGCACATAATCAAACAACACATATATGGATGGCTTACACACACAATGTTCGTATGAGACTCATTACTTATTTTAAAATAGGTATGAGATGAATTCCGCCTGAACGGATCCCTAACCAGATCGACTACTATATTATAAGAACATTGACCAATTAAACATACACACATATCACAGAACACAAAAGCATGCACAATCTTTCACTATACACAAGCACATCCATGACAACACTCTAAGCTATCATTCAAACCACTCACATAATATATATGTTCAAACATACGAATATACATATTATTACGAACACCAATACCATAACTTTAACAATCCTTATATCTTTCATTTTCAAACAAACATACTTAGTTTTCCTATTTTCTATCTGGAAACTTTTGATACAAAACTTATTAATTACACATATTCATTTAAAAAACCATTTGGGTTATACAAAATCCTTATCCTGTTAACCTCTTCAATCTCTATACAAATAAATCGCATATGTAAACAATAGCTACTTATTCATACACCATATTCATACATAACTAATGTCAAATCAGAATTCATGGTTTGCCTCATTTTTCGATTCCATATAACAAACAAACTTTACATACCTATCTTCAAACGCATATACAAATATATGTTCATATACTTGTACATTTACTTATTCATTTACTTACACGTAATCATATCATTACAGGTTCATACCCTTACGTACATCTATACATACACATAGATATTATGCTCATCAAACATTTCACTTCATATCAAAGCATTACCAAGAATTCATACATGTGGCGTTCGATAAACTTAACTATAGGTAATCTTGTACTCCGTACTCAAAATCGTTGATTAACTGTTCTCTTTTATCCTAACACGTTAGTCGTATTTATTTATTTATTTATGTATATATGTATGTGTATATTCAAATATTTAAACATGAATTCACCAATTCGAGTTCTCGTTGCATGGGTTACTAGCCTGGCTTCACGAGCACTCCAGGTCCTAGTCAAGTCTGCCAAATAAATGTGAAATATTGTTAGAATCACAACTTATGAAATTCTCGACTTAACTTTGACAAAGTGTCGGATCTTTCCGGGATGACCAAACATGTTTGATTTCAACACTTTCAGTTTTAGTAGTCTTAAAAGATCATTATAAACTAACTCAAGTCATCAGTTAACTTAAATTCTCGGTTTACGTGTTTTTAGAAAATCTTCTGAAAACATTTCCGCAAATACTATGGAAGGGTCCCGAACCATCCGAACCTACCCGGATTTATCCAAACATGTTTATAATATCATATATTACTCATAACTATCGTTAAAATCAAACACATCATTATATGCAAAAGCCCACTTTTATCGAAAACTAACATATTCTATCGGATCGATCAACTCGTTTCGTTTTCACTCGGATTTTACCAAATGCACATATTCCATATACTAAAAATCAAACATATTCCATATACTAAAAATCAAACAATTCATTTTATATCATTACGCTACTCTACAAAACTACTAGATGCTTCAAACATTGACCGACGTAATCACGTGTATAACGCAAGCGCACGTATCGTTCAAGTAGTATAAAAAGTATTGATCCCACGAGGACTTAATACCTAATCTATTAACTATATAAGGTCAAATGATTACTAGTGTCTAACAGGTTGATTGATTGCTTTGAAATGGTGATGATTCTAAATTTAAAAACAAGTAAATAAAATTGCACGAAAGTAGGTTTAAGAAAATTCAATATTAAGAAACTATCTAGGGTTAGAGGATCTACTTTTATCACTACTATTTTAGATATCTCCCTTAATATAATATATTAACTTGTGTGATATTACCAACCAGCCATATAGGCGGTAACCTGATTAAGTCAAATTAAGTCCATAAACCAGCCATATAGGTGGAAATTACCAACCGACCAACCAGGCGGTATCCATGCTTAGTCAAATTAAAACCAATTTAATATTAATTACCAACCGGCCAATATAGCGGTATCCTTGTTAAGTCAAATTTTAAATAGTGAATATATTATAATTAGGGAGATTAATCTAAATAGCAGTAATAAAAGTTTTACCTTTCACCCTAGCAGTGGGAAGTTACCTCCTTATGTTGAATAGTAAAAACTGAAAAAGTAAAGAAGTAAATTATTATTACAAACGTAATTAAAATTAAAAGAAACTAGATATAAAACTCTCTATTACATCAGAGAATTCATAGCAGGAAGGTGCATCTGAAATTGAAATCTCGAGCTCAATTTATAGACCTCGGTAGGCTTCGTCGCGTCGCAATGCGCGTGATTGACGCGCGGAACATGGAGGTGACGACACGTGGCAATATGGATAAGGTGATAAGGTGACACGTGGCAAGGTGGCTGGCAACTCAATGATTATGCTGACGTGGCGATGATGTGGCGACACGTGGCGATAGTGATTGTCGGGACCATAGAATGTTGACACGTGGCACGCTGTGATTAGCTGATGATGATGTGGCGATGATGTGGCAAAGTTGACTCGGTCTTCTGCTGACATGGCGATGATGTGGCTGACACATGGGGTGACACGAGGCGATGGCGATTGTCGGCACCATTGGATGATGACACATGACACGGCGCACGTTAGCAGATCGACTGTGATGGTGACACGTGGCACGGTGCACGTTAGCAAAGTCAAACTTCACAGATTCTGACATGTGGACCTGGCGCACGTTAGCATGGATCAGCGCACGTTAGGTGTCGCGACGCATAAAATTACAAAATTGCCCTTTTGTCCATTTTTCACTGTTTTGGCCCCAAATCACCTCTAGAGAGTCCTGAAACTTTATTTATCTACAAAATTAACAAAAACACATCAAAATATTCAAAAACTCAAGAAACTATACAAAATATTAAGTTAAATGAGTGGAAAATAGTGATATAATTACCACTCATCACACCCCCAAACCTAATATTTTGCTAGTCATCGAGCAAAACACAGAATAAATAACATAAACATCTTTAAAATAAAATTTAATTAAGCCACTTTCGTAGGGATCACAGTTGCATTTAGCGTATGCAACAAGCCTTTAAACCCCTAGGTATCCCTAGTGGACGAGTTGTAGTCTCGTGATGGTTTACAACAATGATACCCACAAACATTTTACCAAAAGTAAAAAGGTAGTGAAACTAATGCACACAAAAGAAAAAAGACAAGAGAAAAGAGAATAAAGAAGTTAGTAACTAATCAGGTGAAACTTCTACTCCAAGTTACTAGTTGTTTTGTTTCTTTCTAAATTACCGAATAATAAGGTAAATTCTCCGATTATATTTACCATCTCTATATACACAGCCAACAAAATATTAATCAAACTCATTTTTGCCCATAACCAATCTCAAGTGCAGTTGATAAGAGAGTAATATTTTTGTCCTAAAGTTTTATTAGAATTCACACCCTTTTGCAGCAATGGAATAATTTTTCTGATTTTTTCTTTGATTTTTTATTTTTTAATATCTTCCATCTATGTAGCGAGTGTTGGGTCGGAGGCTCCCAAACCAGTTGGCTTTAGGGCACCAGGTGTTAAGACACCCCTACAGACTTAATTACTCAGACTTCAGATATATATATTTTTGCAGCATCCTTGATCCATGTAACGAGCTTTGGGCCAGTGACTCCCAAACCAGTTGGCTTTAGGGCACTAGGTGTTAAAACACCCCTACGGACTTATTAACTCGGATCTCAGACATTTTTTTTACTCCATTACTTTTTTTAGATGCTTCCTCCAATAAACTAGAGCACTGAATATTACAAAACTTTTCAATTATAGCTTATGTTGTATGTTACCATGCTGTTGATAATACCTGCCAACTGAGCATATAAGATCCATTTTAGTCAATTTTATGGAGAATTACAAGGAAATAAACAAAAATTAACTGTTCTAAAATGGGTTGAAATACGTATCAGGAATGGGAGAACTCCTTACACAGCTATCTCTCACCAATTTCACATTTTTAGTCAAAATAAAAACAAAAACGCAAAATATTTTTGTAATTTTTGAAAAAATTTCAATTTTTTTTTGTATGTGGCTTAACACCAACACTAGTACCGAAAAACACACAGAGATATTCTCAACTCGTTTTCTTGAAGTGGCTTCATGTTTTACTCTGGATGTCTTCAAAAGTGCAATGATGAGTTGAATTTATAACACCTGAAATGGTGAGTAAAATAATAACTCTAGTACCTGCCAAATGACAATTATTAGTTAACAGTAAAATAAATCGTGATAGTCAAAAAGGTCTGGATCCTGTTGGAGAAAATAAAAGAAAATAATAAAACAAATTACAATTATTAGGAAAAGACAAAGAGATATAATATCTACAAATATTTACGGCTTAATTGACGTCTATGCGTCATGGACAAGCTTCTCATCCAATTTTCTTATAAATTGGCAAACAGGGTCTTTTTGAGTCAGATTCCGAGACTTAACTGTTGTATTTCTCTTTGAAATTGTGTATGTAATTGCGAAGGCTATGTGAACATATCCACTGTGGATGCGTCTCAAGATTTGAAGATATATCATCTAAAGACTCCTTACTCAAGCCATCCCTAATGAATTTAACTTTGTCTTCGCGATTATCAAACACCATTCCTAAAGAACGACAACGAGTATTGCAATTCCAGCGTGCACATTTGTAACAAACACTCATTTGATTAGCTCTACGTTTCTTTGCATAGGTGCTTCTTCTAAAACCAGGCAGATATGAAATAAAAGAGTCAGAAGACTCACCTGCCAATCGAACCCGTGCTTCAATAATCCAACGAATATCAGTTGGAATACCTTTGGTCATCAGTAGTCTCATTCGTTCCAAGCGAGCTTTGTAAACTTTCATCAGAGATTTTTGAGGGAGAGAAGGAAATTGCTTGTGAATTTGTGAGAACTTCTTCTTCATCCTGAAATGAATTAACCTGCGAAAACTAACACATAAAATGAAATCACACCAAATCACATATATACACAAATTGCATGGGTTGCCTCCCTGCGATCACTAAGTTTAACGTCGTCAGCTAGACGTGACTTCTCGAATGTTAGGCTGGATCTGAAAGTGTGACACTTTCTTTTTATCGCTCAAATGATTCTCCCCAGTAGTGCTGACACGCTGACTGTTAACCTTGAATGTTTCGTTGGTGTTAGGATCCAGTAACTCAACAGCTCCATATGGAAAAACCTGAGTGATCACAATGGACCTGACCACCTTGATTTCAACTTTCCAGGGAAAAGTTTCAACCTTGAGTTGTACAAACAAACCTGCTGCCTTGGTTCCAACTGTCTGTGCACTATTTTTCGGTCATGTCATTTATTGGTCTTTTATTTGTACAATCTGGCATTCTCATAAGCCTGTAGACGAAACTCCTCCAATTCGTTGAGTTGGTGAAGTCGTTTCTCTCATGCAGCTTGTGAATCAAGATTCAACTTCTCAGTGCCCAATACGCCTTGTGTTCAAGCTAAACTGGCAAATGACATGTTTTCCCAAACACCAATCGATATGGAGACATACCAATGGGTGTCTTGTAAGATGTCCGATAGGCCCATAATGCGTCATCAAGTTTTACAGACCAGTCATTCCTTGTTGATCCAACGGTTCTCTCTAAGATTCTTTTGATTTCCCTGTTTGAAACTTCAACCTGTCCATTACTGTGGATGATAAGCAGTGGTAACCTTGTGAGTAACTCCGTATTTGGATAGGAGTGCATCAAATTATCTGTTGCAGAAATGTGAGCCACCATCACTGATAATTGCCCGAGGTGTTCCGAACCGAGTGAAAATATTTTTTTAAGGAATTTGATCACCACTTTTAAATCATTGGATGGTAGTGAAATTGCTTCGACCCATTTGGAGACGTAGTCTACAGCAACCAGGATGTACATGTTTCCGAATGATGGAACAAAGGGTCCCATAACATCAATACCCCACACATCAAATATCTATACTTCCAGAATTTTGCAAAGGTCCTTCATTTCTCCTGGAAATATTCCCCATTCTCTGGCATCTGTCACATTGAAAAGCAAAAAGATAAGTATCTTTAAAAAGAGTGGGCCAGAACAAACTGATTGTAGGACTTTAGCTGCAGTTTTATTCCCGCTGAAGTGTCCGCCATATGGTGATGAATGACAGTGTTGCAAAACACTGTTGACCTCCTCCTGTGGAACACACCATCTCAATAATTGATCAGCACACATTTGAAAGGTACGTAGGCTCATCCCAGACATAATGCTTGACTTCTTTGAAGAATTTCTTCCGTAGCTGAGTTGTCCATTCCAACAGCCATTTTCCCGATACAATGAAGTTGACATAGTCAGCATACCAAGGGACATCCTGCTGTTTCATGGCAAACAGTTGTTCATTTGAAAAAATTCTTTGATTGACAATTCTTTGCCATCTGTTTCTCCATTCTCGAGCCTCGATAGATGATCTGCCACTTGGTTTTCTGTCCCTTTCCTGTCTCGAATTTTCACGTCAAATTCTTGCAGAAGAAGTATCCAACGGATCAATCTGGGTTTGGCATCTTTCTTCGTGATCAAGTATTTGATTGCTGAATGATCTGTGTAAACCACCACTTTGGGACCCAGCAGATAGGAGTGAAATTTGTCAAAAGCGTACACAACTATGAGCAACCCCTTTTTGTGGTTGTGTAGTTGAGTTGAGCTTTATTCAAAGTTCTGCTGTAGTAGTAAATGGTGTGAAAAATCTTTGCTTTACGTTGTCCCAAAACTGCACCTACAACAAAATCACTAGCATCGCACATCACTTCAAATGGAAGGGTCCAGTCTGGTGCTACAATGATGGGAGCAGAGACCAGCTTCTATTTTAAGATTTCAAAAGCTTCATGACATTCTTTAGTGAAGTTGAAAGGCACATCCTTCTCCAGAAGATTGCAAAGAGGTTTAGCAATCTTGGAAAAGTCTTTGATAAATCTCCTGTAAAAACCTGCATGTCCGAGAAAGCTCCGAATCCCTTTTACTGATGTTGGTGGAGGTAATTTCTCAATTGTTTCTATCTTTGCTTTGTCTACCTCGATTCCCTTTTGTGAGATCCGGTGTCCAAGAACAATGCCTTCCTGCACCATAAAGTGGCATTTCTCTCAGTTGAGTACCAAGTTGGTATCTTCACATCTTTGTAACACTTGTTCCAAATTTTGCAAGCAGTGGTCCAAAAAGTCTCCAAACACAGAGAAGTCATCCATAAAAACTTCCATACTCTGCTCCAGCATGTCTGAGAAGATGGCCATCATGCAACGCTGAAATGTGGTGGGAGCATTACATAATCCAAATGGCATTCTGCGGAAAGCAAAAGTACCATAGGGACATGTAAATGTGGTTTTATCCTGATCTTCTGGGGTGATGGAATCTGATTGTATCCTGAATATCCGTCCAGAAAGTAATAGAACTCATGTCCCGCCAGTCTATCTAACATCTGGCCAATGAATGGTAGCGGAAAATGGTCATTCCTTTTTGTTGCTTTGTTCCTTCCGGTAGTCCATGTATACTCTCCATCCAGTCATGTTCTTGTTGGAATCAACTCGTTCTTTTCATTGGTGACAACAGTAATTCCTTTTTTTTTTGGTACACACTGCATAAGACTCACCCAAGTGCTGTCTGAGATGGGGTATATGATGCCAGCACATCCACCATTTGATTATTTCTTTCTTTACGACCTCCTTCATGATTGGATTGAGTCTCCATTGATGCTCCACTGTGGGTTTGTACTTATCATTCATCAGAATCTTGTGCATGCAAAATGATGGACTAATGCCTCAAATGTATGCTATAGTCCAGCCAATGGCTCTCTTGTGTTCTCCTAACACTCTCAGTAACTTGTCTTCCTGCTCCAATGTTAGTGAAGAAGAAATAATAACAGGTAATTCAGAAGAGTTTCCAAGAAATGCATACCTGAGATGGCTCGGAAGTAACTTCAGCTTCAGCTGTGGTGGTTCTTCAATCGAATGCTTGATTCGATCTTTCTTTGGCAGTTCCAGGCTTTCCACTTGTGGTGTCGATTTGAATCGGAATGGTTTGTCAAGGTAGTTGATACATTCCAGGATTTCAGCATCTAGCTCACTGTCAGTCATGTTGGTGATGCAAGCTTCAAGTTTGTCCGTGGTTTGGCTTAGTATCCTGGATGAGTTATCAACAACATCAATTCTGAAACATTCTTCTTCTTTTCCATCGCTCGGGAATTTCATGGCTTTGAAAACATTAAAGGTAACTTCTTGGTCTTGAACTTTCATGGTCAGTTCTCATTTTTGTACATCAATAACAGTTCGACCTGTCGCTAAGAATGGTCTGCCAAGAATGATAGGCACATCTTTGTCTTCCTCCATGTCTAGGATATGAAATCTGCTGGGAGAATGAGTTTGTGAACTTTGACCAGGACATCTTCAACGACTCCTCTGGAAATGCGAGTGTTCGATCAGCAAGTTGTAATGAGACTGAGGTAGGCATTGCTTCTCCAATTTGCAGTTTCCTGTAAATAGAAAAAGGCATCAAGTTAACACTAGCACCTAAATCACATAAAGCCTTACCGATGTAATGTTCTCCAATGGTTAATGGGACTGTGAAACTGCCAGGATCTTTCAACTTCGGGGGAAGTTTCCTTTGAATGATGGCACTGCATTCTTCTTCCGTCAATGCTATTGTCTCGTAATCTCCCAATCTCCGTTTTCGTGAAAGAATGTCTTTCATGAATTTTACATAGCTGGGCATTTCTTCCAAAGCTTCTGCAAATGGAATGTTGATGTGCAGCTTTTTGAACACCTCCAGGAATCGAGCAAACTGCTTGTCCAGTTTGTTTTTCCGAAGACGCTGAGGAAAAGATGGAGGTGGAATGATATGATCTTTTTCTTTTTCCTTTGCTTCTTTTTCCTCCATTTGTGGAACTGCATCTTTTGGAAGTTCTTCAATTGTTGCCTTGATTCCAACATCTTTGTTGATTTCAGTACCGCTTTTCAAAGTAATGGCTTGACATTGCTCCTTCCCTCGGTTCCTTGGATTTGGTTCTGTATTGTTGGGAAGATTTCCTGGCGGTCTGTAACTCTGATCATTGGCCAGTTGTCCAATTTGATTCTCCAGTGCTTTGATGGAAGTAGATTGGCTTTGAAATATAGCATCATATGCTGCTTGTTGCCTTTTGAACATCTCTGCAATCCATTATTTCATTTCTGGTTCTTTTTCATATTCCTGGAATTTGTTCTGTTGTTGAAATCCTGGTGGTGGATAGTTCTACTGTTGGAATCCAGGTGGTGGATTGTTCTTTTGCCCTGAATTGTTGCCCCATGAAAAATTGGGATGATTCCTCCACCGTGGGTTGTAGGTGTTGGAATATGGATTGTTCCCCTGTCTGTTAAAATTGTTGACATAATTCACCGTCTCTTCAAGTTGGTTTGGTTTTGGTGCTCCTCCATATGGTGAACTTGTGGATCCATTGGTAAGAGTCTCCATGAATTTGCATATCTGATCCAGCTTGGCGTTGACTGCTGTATTGGCTCCAACTTCATAAATTCCTGCAATTCTTTGGATCATGCTCCTTTCTGTTGGCCACAAGGAATTATTGTTGGCTATTTCTTCGATTAGGTCACAGGCTTGATCTTCTCCTTTTTCCATTAAAGCTCCTCCAGCAGCAGCATCGATTGTGGTTCTCATCAGTCCATAAAGTCCATTATAGAAAGTTTGGACTTAAAGCCATTTTGGAATCTCATGGTGAGACATTTCTGGAGCAAATCTTTGTACCTTTCCCAAGCTTCGTAGAGAGTTTTCGAGTCTTGTTGTATAAATGATGTGATGTCATTCCTCAGCTTTCCAGTTCTGGCTGGTGGAAAGTACTTTGCAAGCAATTTGGTGGCTAAAGTGTTCCAAGTTGTGATGGAACCTTCTGGTAGTGAATGTAGTCAAGCTTTAGCTCTGTCTTTCAAGGAGTATGGAAAAACCCGCAGTCTCATTGCTTCTTCAGCTTCTCGGTTGTAATTGAAAGTGCCGCAAACTTCCAGAAAGTTGCTGATGTGGGTATTAGGATCTTCAGTTGCTTTTCCCCCAAACTGCACTGACTGTTGAATCATCTGAAAGCATATTTTGATGTCACACGCATTTGCTGGTAAATGAGGAAGTACAATACAAGAAATGAAGCCGTCGACCACCGGAATGGTTCTATCTCGAATGGGTATTGGTGGTGCAACCTCCAAAGGTTCAGGTTCCATGTTGATAATTGCTTTTTGGCCTTCTCGCCTTTCCCTTCTCAACTGTCTGATGGTTCTTTCAATTTATGGGTCAAGCGGTCGGAGTTCAAAGCTTTTGGTTCGTCTCATGTAGTTTCTGAGAACCTGAAACACAAGAAAACAAAAATAATAAGTAAAAAAAAAATAAAAAATTAGATACAAGTAACGTATCTAACCCCAAAACTAATAGTGAAAGATAAATAAGTCCCCGGCAACGGCGCCAAAAACTTGACCGGCGTAAACACACGCGTATAACACAAGCGCACATATCGTTCAAGTAGTATAAAAAGTATCGATCCCACGAGGACTTAATACCTTATCTATTAACTTTATAAGGTCAAATGATTACTAGTATCTAATAGGTTGATTGATTGATTTGAAATGGTGATGATTATAAATTTAAAAACAAGTAAATAAAATTGCACGAAAGTAGGTTTAAGAAAATTTAATATTAAGAAACTATCTAGGGTTGTGAATCTTTCTAATATCTTTTATTAGATGAAGTGGTTATTTCATGTTTGTGTAATAAATTGGTTTACTAACCTGGAACACGAAATTATGCGAAAGCCTCTATTGTCAGACACAAATACCCAGTTTAACCCAATTGAACCATATGTCTTTGTCAACCAAATTACTTGGATTCATTAAGTTTAAGTTCCAATTATGGCTACCCCCGCCCGACAGGTATATGTCTATCTTGTAAGGAAATCTATTAAAGGGTTATCTATCCTCAAGGAAGATCGTGGGCTATTAAGTCTAAGGCTGAAACCTAAAATTCCTTTGTCAAGTTTATTTTTGATTTACCAGATCAATCTTATTAGTGGCCAATTAACAAGACACATTAAGCTTAAGACTTAATAAGTAAACCTTTAAATTACCCAAACTATAAAATAACCCCTTATAAACCGGTGATATTAGAATTCATCACAACCCTAGATAACTAACTTAGTTACGACACATAACTAGGGCTATTAAAAACTTAAAAGTAAAAGACATAAAATAAAATACTGAAAAGTAAATAAAGAAAATTACAATAAAAGAAAATGCTAGGGCTAGATTATCTACTTTTATCACTATTATTTTAGATATCTCCCTAATATAATATATTAACTTGTGTGATATTACCAACCAGCTATATAGGCGGTAACCTGATTAAGTCAAATTAAGTCCATAACCAGCCATATAGGCAGAAATTACCAACCGACCAACCAGGCGGTATCCATGCTTAGTCAAATTAAAACCAATTTAATATCAATTACCAACCGGCCAATATAGCGGTATCCTTGTTAAGTCAAATTTTAAATAGTGAATATATTATAATTAGGGAGATTAATCTAATAGCAGTAATAAAAGTTTTATCTTTCACCCTAGCAGTGGGAAGTTACCTCCTCATGTTGAATAGTAAAAACTGTAAAAGTAAAGAAAGTAAATTATTATTACAGAACGTAATTAAAATTAATTACAAAACTGAAATAAAAGAAACTAGATATAAAACTCTCTATTACATCAGAGAATTCATAGAGGAAGGTGATCTGAAATTGAAATCTCGAGCTCAATTTATAGACCTCGGTAGGCTTCTCGCGTCGCATCGCGACGTGCGTGATTGAAGGCGTGGAAAGGAGGGGTGACGACACGTGGCAATATGGATAAGGTGATAAGGTGAAACGTGGCAAGGCGGCTGGCAACTCAATGATTATGCTGACATGGCGATGATGTGGCACTGACGTGGCGAATATGGCGATAGTGATTGTCGGCACCATAGAATGATGACACGTAGCACGCTGTGAGGCTGATGATGACGTGGCGATGACGTGCAAAGTTGACTCGGTCTTCTGCTGACATGGCGATGACATGGTGACACGTGGGTGACACATGGTGACACGTGGTGATGGTGATTGTCAGCACCATTGGATGATAAACACGTGGCATGGCGCACGTTACAGATCGGCTGTTGTGGTGGACACGTGGCACGACGACGTTAGTAAAGTCAAACTCACAGATTCTTTGCATGGACCCGGCGCACATTAGCATGGATCGATGCACGTTAGGCGTCGCGATGCCGAAGGCTTGCGCGTCGTGACGCGTTAAAATACCAAGTTGCCATTTTTTTTTTTTTTTTTAGTTCTTCACAGTTGTGGCCCTAAATCACCTCTAGAGAGTCCTGAAATTTTTATTATCTACAAAATAACACAAAACCATCAAAATATTCACAAAACTCAAGAAACTATACAAATATTAAGATAAATGAGTGGGAAATAATTGATATAATTGTTGGTTATTTCTAAGGTCCCAAGATCAAATCAAGACATGAAATAATGTGTGAACACACCAACGGAGGTAGCGGAATACTCACATTGATCGGTTATGTCGATTTGGAGACGAATGAAGGCCAAAAACGTACTGCCCTTCACGCCAACTGCAACAGTCCACTGTCCTGCAAAACAGAATTTCGGGTGAAGAAACGGAGCTCCTAGCTTCGTCGGATGGATCCCGTCTCATGGTCGAACCTCCCTACCACCTTCGCAAGACTCGTAGTGTGCTAGCACTTGCGGTTTTCACCATGAAAACCCAACCCTTGCTTCCCTATGTCACGCCAAAAGGTTCAAAAACCAGTAACATTTGTTCATTTGGGCGTGAGTAGAAGAGAGAAATGAGAGAGAGTGATTGTGTATTAAGTTAAAATGATTTACCAAAATCAATTTATATTTATGCCATAATTTTTATTAAATTAATAATAAAATTATGACACAAAACATGCAATGGCTTAGAGTGTCAAACACTCAAACTCCATGCAATGACATTGAGTGCAATGTACACAATCTACATGCAAAGCATTAGAATGACATGTGTCATGTGGGCCCCACACGTTTCCAAATGAAAGTGGGCCCACGTGCACTCACGCGTTCGGGTTCGATATTTCCGAAATACCGAGCTTACGTCGCGACGTTAATTCAATCGAATTTAAATAAATAATTGCGCCTGGCGAAATTATTATTTACGTCGCTAACGAATTAATTCTAAATTAACTCGTTTGCCCGAATTAAAATCTA
Source organism: Zanthoxylum bungeanum (assembly GCA_019454045.1). Taxonomy (NCBI): domain Eukaryota; kingdom Viridiplantae; phylum Streptophyta; class Magnoliopsida; order Sapindales; family Rutaceae; genus Zanthoxylum; species Zanthoxylum bungeanum. Next base: position 15,387 of record SKCR01051880.1, on the reverse strand, counting down.
ATTTTAATTCCGCGTCGAAATCTAATTTCGTCTAATATATCGAATATATTAATACATCGATAAATTCCAATTAATCGTTCTCTCTCTTTAGACGACATTTTATCCCGGATAAAATATCTCCGTTATTAATCCTAGATTAATTTTCTCTCTCTTCTATATATAATCCCAGATTATTCAAGAGTGCGAGTTGTGCGTCATCGGTGGATTATCGGGAAGCGACCCATGAGATCCCCGGATAATCTGGCAGTAAATACGGTCGTCGGAGTATCCGAATCACGTACGTACCAAGTACTACGTTCTACCGATTTACGAGACAAGGTCGACTCCTAGCAAAGCACCAAGTCTACCCAATTCTCCGGACATATCCATTAAAGAATATTAAGATCTGTATCAAGCGTAGTATACTAATGTATTGTGCATATCGGCCCAGTATCGGATAATCACGTGCTAGGGCTGGGGCTGGATAAGTGTCTGCCCCGTCCGAAACACATATCGGATGTCTGGTAACTAGTCTCTATAATCGGATATTCATGACCTGGTCATAATATCACGATTGGATGCGCATCACTTAAGAGCACTAATACCGTATCCTGCGTGACATCATCTCCATTATGACTGGAGTGACACTTCCGTCTTGACATCACATCCAATACACTACGATTCCTGATAAACCCAGAAGAGGTGAACACAGAACCAGTTAAGATCCCCCACCACCAAAACCAAAGTTTACCGATTGTCGTAAGTATTAGCGATGTAAGTCTCAGGTTAAGACTATACACACCTACCTTGATTTCGGCCTCCCATAGACACCTAGTCATAATACCAATGGGATTCCGAAGGGTCTATCCAGAGCGAAGCTGTTTCCCGTACCATCGGTGAAACACGACCTCCTATCGCACTTGCACAAGTATCCAATACTTATATATATGAGAACTACTGTGCCGTTGTGCCCTCACAACGCGCACAAGTGCAATACTAGCCTATTCCGCATTATCGATGTCCAGTCTCGATAATACTACGGCTAGGGATATTTAATGATTAATCCTTCGTGGACTGATACTGTCTCATATCATCTCAATCCAGGAACTAATCATAGGGACCTCTCTTCATTTATATATCTATGGTGATCTAATCACAAATGATGAGAGTGCAATTTCCTTATTACATAGTTAATTTGCTACAACAACACAATGATCTGTGCAAATAGTGACGCTATGGGTCATATTATCCAACAATCTCCCACTTGGCACATAGCGAGTCACTCAAGTGTCCTACCCCGAACTATGTAAGGTTCGCTCAAATTGCTGAGGAAAGGTTTTCGTCAGCGGATTGTTCGATTATCGTTTGACGCGATTTATACGATCATCACATCGCCACGATGTATGATCCGAACGAATCAGATGATATAGAAGTATATATCTGGATCGTCGATGAGACCTTTAATTTCTTAGCCTGTGCTGACGCCTAGCTCAGCTGCTAACAGAACTATATCTAATCTAATTAGATTTACTTTCGACCCAAAAGACTTCTATTGCTGCCTCAGCTGCAGCAATAATCCGCATTTGTTGTTTATTCGGCAACAGTTATCTTGCTGGAGATTTCCAGCTCACTGTCCCGTTATTCAAACTTTATAGTACCGCAGTATTTAATCGTTTGGAAACTTGCAGTGGTGATCCCAGTCACTTCAAGTTCTCCTTCTCCATAGTTTAAGATAGCATCTTTAGTTCTCAGAGATACTAACAGATGTTCTTTCTTCAATCCAGTGACTATCACTTGGATTGACCCGATTGTGACTCCATATGCTCGAAGCGTATGAGACACCAATACAAGTACATTTTAAATGTACAATTTCCCAGAGAGTGTTACCAACTCCAAATCTATCCCAGTAGATCTTTATTCCTTGAATAAAGGTTGTTACTCCCCAGAATTCTACGGAGAATTTTATGAAGAATATCTATGAAAGCCAAGCTTTCACCAATTGCTTTATGGGAATTTCACTGTCAGTGCGCTCTCCCACTAACCTCCTTATATACACAAGAATTATTTCGTTTTGAGTCAAATCATAAACCATTATGATTATTTCAAAAAAACAGTTCCAAGAACCTTATGCTTGCATCAATCCAAACATGGATCGAATAACCCGCAAACCTTGTTTGTCGGTTATATAAAATCGTCAGGATGTTGTAAACATCCTCCAAAAGGTTTCCTTTTCAGGAAAGCGATTTTGATCTGTAACTGACAAATTTCATAAATGAAATACGCAGTTATCAACAAGCATTTTCAAAATGGATTTACCATGGCAACAGGTAAAAGGTTGAACCGTTATTAACACAATGTTGATAACGGTACCTTTCCGTCAAAAGCCTAGCTTTGTACGTTGGTATGTTGCCTTCCATGTATGTCTTCCTTGAAGACGTTTAATGTACCATAGGCACAATGCCTTGTGGTACAACAACTAGTATCCAAACATAGTTGTTATACATGGAATCCATTTCGGACTCATGGCACTTTGCCATAACAGGGAGTCGATACCTCGTATCACTCCTCATAAACGTAGTCGGATGGTACACCACCATAAGATTGACATCTTTATGAGGTGAGATCAGAAACCCATACCCTAGGTTGTTTTCTGACTCTATCCGATCTACTAGTTCTTGTGTATTTGAAGATTAATGGTATAGTTTCATCATAGATGAACTATTTGTGTTCCATTACGGACTTCGTGCCTTGAACAGTATTACTCCGATTTTCATCGAGTATCACTATCCTCCCACTGACCACTGCATATCGGTATTCCTCTCAGGAAAACCGCATGGTGAGCAACAATTACATTGTTCTCATGTGGGATTTACAGTACTATACTTAAGGTTTCCCTTAGGATAACCTATATTGGCACTTATCCAATTTGGGTCCTTAGTTTGGTATCATCCAAACGCTATGCCTGGCATACCCAAATTATCAGGAATGAGAAACCTCGTTTCTTCCTGTTCATATCCTATATGATATCTGTCAAACAGATTTATATGGAACCTTATTCTAAATAAGTTTTGCACTGTTAATACATATCCTGTGAAGGAAATAGTAGCTCAGAGCGACTCGTGATAAACCTTATCATGTCCAACAAAAATTCGGTTTTGGTTCGGACACACCGTCTAACTAACGTGTCTCGGGAGGAGTCCTCACATGAAAGAACACCGTACTCTTTCATTTATATATGAAACTTACTGCTTAAGTATTTTCCATTTCGGTCTTACCGTGGCGGAATAACACTATAGCCGATCTGTTTGTTTACTTCGTGTCGAAACTCAAAAGTTTCCGATCTGTGTTCTTCAAAAGAAACACATAACCACAACGTGATGCTACATCCGTTAAGGTCACGAAATATTCATGTTCACATCTAGCCTAGCTAGATATGGGCCCACTTACTTCACCATGAATAGGGCTAACAGATCGGTGGCCCTTTTACTATTACCAAGTAAATAGTATTTTAGGTATTAACCTAATAAACTAGATTCGTAGACCTTATTTGAATAGTCAAATCAGTCCTAGTACCCACTCTTCAAAAGTGTGGATATACGAGTCTTGTTTAATTGTGTCCCAGACAACAATGCCACAAATAAGTCTCTATTGATCAAATCAATTTGAGCTATTTATTTGTCATTTATATGTTTGAGATTTTATTTATATTCAAAATATAAATTCTGTTATTTACATCTAATGTATTTATCTCAGTATCATCTTTATATAATGAAACACTTTAGTGTTCTAGAATATAAAGGTTTTATCCGCATCGGATTAAACACTGATATAGAGATAATGTCTCTAGTAAACTAGTTACATTATAACATTTCCTAATTTAAGTACATACCCAAAGGGTAGTTCCTAAACTTAGGTATCTACGGTCGAAACAGCGACTTTCGTCCCGTTTCCAATTCGCAGAGAAATCTCGGCTTGAAGCCAGTATCCAGCTCACAGCGGATTCTGAACGTCAATACATATATGTATTATGTACCACACTAAGTATTTAAAATCCATTTTAATACTAGTAGTAAACATAACTTTGACAAATATTTTTAAAGTTAGAGCCTCGCCCTTTCTTTAATTCCTTCGTGTCTTCCATATCCAAATGGTAGTCACTTTGGGATATGTCAATTACCTTTTCAATATTTCACAAACCTTTGGCCAAGCCTTGGGTTTTAGAATAAACGTACGCCTTGTGCACCTTATGCCCAATTGCAAACTTTGACTTTTCTCCACTAGAATAGTCAATTAATTCTCCAAGAATTATTAATTGCAATTTTAATACTTTTAAATCTAAAGATAGATTTATTGTAAGTATATTAATTAAGCACTAAAGTCATCATCACATAAATCTTCCAAAGACTTTATGCTCTACTATTTGCTTAATTATGGGCTTAGTAATAATAAGTTATTTTATCAAATAAATTAACCTATTATTAATTCCCAATTGAAAATTAAATCATTTAAAACATTTAATCCAAGGATTATATATTTTAAATATTCAACCTTTCAATTCTTACTTGATTTTAATAGTCCAACTATTTAATCAATTATTAACTATTTATTTACAATAATCCAATTATTTAATCAACTATAATTTTAATATTGATTACTATAATCCCATTATAAAATCAACTATCATTTAATTCAATTATATTGATTACTATAATCCAATTATAAAATCAACTATAATTGAATGAGTTTGTATATAGTCCAACTATATATATAATTTAAAACAACATAAAATATTAGTCCAACTAATACTTTTGATAAATATGACGAGTAAAATAAAATGAGCGTGTTTAGCGAGTAATTGAACGAATGTTGCAAATTCAATACTTGCCTCCCACTATTTTTCGTCGAGCCTCTAACCCTCTGTGGAGTACTCGGGAAACCGTGTTTCCTAGTGGGCTAGGATCCTATTAAACACACAACCCTGACTTTGGCCAATAAAAAGCTGTATGCTATTTAACTAGGTAGATCTCACAGATCAATTGGATCTCATCCAATTCCTAGATCCGGTTAGGTGGACATCCAAGTCCGAAACATATGTATAATGTCAATGTATCCAATACATTTTCCTAACCATATCCTCTGAATCATTTAGGCCTTGGCTTTGGCCAAACACAAACCTAATGATTCCAGTTAAGCGGGACCCATTGACGAGGAAAGTTTCGTAATCAATGTCATTGGACAAAAAGTGATCTGACTTTGGTCAATAAAAATCACGATTTGACAAGACACCGATATGCAACAAAACTCTCATGATTCAAGTACATCCTTGATTGACAAAGGTCTTGACTTTGGTCAAAAACAAACCAATGCCAACTTCGGATCTTGAACAAGAATCATTCAATGGAAGGATATTTGCTTAATATAAAACGAGGGTTTTTCGCGTGCAAATTGGCTACCAATTTAATTATCTTTGTTAAGGTCTCATCATCATACACCCTTAAACATGCATTCTAAATACATAATAAAGCGAGTATGAAATAAAATAATAATGATATGCGGATGGATACTTAACACATTGATCCTAGATCAAATCTCTCCCTTTCTCACTCAAGCTAGCACTTGTACTACTTCTACCCGTTACACTACACTTCTAAAGAAACCTCATATACATAGAGGGGAATAGGTGAGAAGAGAATACAAAGAGAAAGAAGGTGATAAGGCTGGACACGCAGGTCCAATTTAATAAATCGAATTTATTACAACAATTTCTAAAATTGCCCACCCGACTAATATCCATCCGATATACATTATTCATTCAACACAACCACGTATTCACACACATAAGCATGCTATCAATCAATCTAATCAAATTAATTAATCTGATAATTAAGTGATCATCCAATGTTCAAACAACGATTTGATTTTGTTCGAGTCAAACTCGTTTTTGCGAATAAGTACTAAAGTACGAATTCATGAATTAAATTAAACTACATCATTAAATCTAATTTAACATGTATTTAATACTAATTCACTATTCAATTCCAAATTAAATATTACACTTTTATTTAATAAACCTTTTACGATTTAAATTCCAAATCTAATCGTAACGCGTCTCAAAGACCGATTAACGTCCAACGTCAATTCAATTAAAGTCCAATGGGCTTTTGATTGATTTCTTAAGGCGTGGACTTTTGGTCAACTCGGGTCAAACCGATAACCAAAGTCCAATCCGGGATTTACCCCATAAGCCCATAAATCAATCTTGGCCCATTAGGCCCAATTGAACTTTAAAGGTTCATTAGTCGCAATTGGGCTTTATGGTTAAGGTTTTGGGCCCAATTGGATCCAATCCACTTGGCCTAAACCAAACTTGATAAATCAAGCCCAAAAGGCCCAATTACAACAATTCAAGCCCAAATCCAATTTAAGCCAAATAATTAAATTACACTAATCCAATTACGCAATTTAATTACCTAAAGTGCATTATATGATTAATCGACTAAATCAATATTTCCGAAGCACCAAATTAGTCCAATTAATCATGCTTAATTCATTATCATATGTCCAACACACAAATGAAAATCAAACCCATAAACATGCTTTAATGCTCTCGGCCAAGGAAGGTTATTTTGTCCGATTTGAATTCAATCCGATTAATTACACAATCGACAACATATAACTTCCCGAATGATTTCATACACATCCAATGTTCATAAAATCAAAATTACCAAGACATTCAATAGGGCTATACATTCGGCCAAGGTGAAGGAAATTGGGGTTTTTGTTCAATTCAAAATTCAATCAAATGACTTCAAATTAACATCATCTTATATCATTATAACTCATCCAATGAATTAAAATGAAAAATTCCAAGAACTCCAAGACTCCTACACATTCGGCCAACATGAATAATTGGGGAAAAATTTCCAAATCAATTTTCAACAAATTGGTCCAACCAAAATGCAATCAAACATGTTATAAGCATACTAAACAATCAATTTATTCAAATCATGCTCAACAAACATTTACCCAAATTTTAAACCCTACAAATTTCATGCTTGCAACATTAGCTCATGATGCCATTGTTGGTTATTTCTAAGGTCCCAAGATCAAATCAAGACATGAAATAATGTGTGAACACACCAACGGAGGTAGCGGAATACTCACATTGATCGGTTATGTCGATTTGGAGACGAATGAAGGCCAAAAACGTACTGCCCTTCACGCCAACTGCAACAGTCCACTGTCCCTGCAAAACAGAAATTCGGGTGAAGAAACGGAGCTCCTAGCTTCGTTCGGATGGATCCCGTCTCATGGTCGAACCTCCCTACCACCTTCGCAAGACTCGTAGTGTGCTAGCACTTGCGGTTTTCACCATGAAAACCCAACCCTTGCTTCCCTATGTTCACGCCAAAAGGCTTCAAAAACCAGTGTAACATTGTTCATTTGGGCGTGAGCTAGAAGAGAGAAATGAGAGAGTTGAATTGTGTATAAGTTAAAATGATTTACCAAAATCAATTTATATTTATGCCATAATTTTTATAATTAATATAAAAATTATGACACAAAACATGCAATGGCTTAGAGTGTCAAACACTCAAACTCCATGCAATGACATTGAGTGCAATGTACACAATCTACATGCAAAGCATTAGAATGACATGTGTCATGTGGGCCCCACACGTTTCCAAATGAAAGTGGGCCCACGTGCACTCACGCGTTCGGGTTCGATATTTCCGAAATACCGAGCTTACGTCGCGACGTTAATTCAATCGAATTTAAATAAATAATTGCGCCTGGCGAAATTATTATTTACGTCGCTAACGAATTAATTCTAAATTAACTCGTTTGCCCGAATTAAAATCTGATTTTAATTCCGCGTCGAAATCTAATTTCGTCTAATATATCGAATATATTAATACATCGATTAATTCCAAATTAATCGTTCTCTCTCTTTAGACGACATTTTATCCCGGATAAAATATCTCCGTTATTAATCCTAGATTAATTTTCTCTCTCTTCTATATAATCCCAGATTATTCAAGAGTGCGAGTTGTGCGTCATCGGTGGATTATCGGGAAGCGACCCATGAGATCCCCGGATAATCTGGCAGTAAATACGGTCGTCGGAGTATCCGAATCACGTACGTACCAAGTACTACGTTCTACCGATTTACGAGACAAGGTCGACTCCTAGCAAAGCACCAAGTCTACCTAATTCTCCGGACATATCCATTAAAGAATATTAAGATCTGTATCAAGCGTAGTATACTAATGTATTGTGCATATCGGCCCAGTATCGGATAATCACGTGATAGGGCTGGGGCTGGATAAGTGTCTGCCCCGTCCGAAACACATATCGGATGTCTGGTAACTAGTCTCTATAATCGGATATTCATGACCTGGTCATAATATCACGATTGGATGCGCATCACTTTAAGAGCACTAATACCGTATCCTGCGTGACATCATCTCCATTATGACTAGAGTGACACTTCCGTCTTGACATCACATCCAATACACTACGATTCCTGATAAACCCAGAAGAGGTGAACAGAGAACCAGTTAAGATCCCCCACCACCAAAACCAAAGTTTACCGATTGTCGTAAGTATTAGCGATGTAAGTCTCAGGTTAAGACTATACACACCTACCTTGATTTCGGCCTCCCATAGACACCTAGTCATAATACCAATGGGATTCCGAAGGGTCTATCCAGAGCGAAGCTGTTTCCCGTACCATCGGTGAAACACGACCTCCTATCGCACTTGCACAAGTATCCAATACTTATATATATGAGAACTATGCCGTTGTGCCCTCACAACGCGCACAAGTGCAATACTAGCCTATTCCGCATTATCGATGTCCAGTCTCGATAATACTACGGCTAGGGATATTTAATGATTAATCCTTCGTGGACTGATACTGTCTCATATCATCTCAATCCAGGAACTAATCATAGGGACCTCTCTTCATTTATATATCTATGGTGATCTAATCACAAATGATGAGAGTGCAATTTCCTTATTACATAGTTAATTTGCTACAACAACACAATGATATGTGCAAATAGTGACGCTATGGGTCATGTTATCCAACAAAATTACCACCCATCAAACATATAATGGAAAACTTGAAATTGTGGATTTTTACCGAGAGGTCTTACTGAGATTTCGAGGCCATATACGAACTCCAAAAAATCCCACAAATATGCTGGAATCGATGAAATTCTGATCGAAGCTACTGTTCATAGTGGGTTACTATTCATCCAAACTTTCCTCCCTCGTTTCTAGTGCAACCGAGCACGGATCGGAAAAATCATCACTGCCATCTTATAATACTCTCTGAGAGATTCAATTTGTGGGTTGCTCGGGCCTTGCACGAAGCGATGAGCCAAGATCGAAAAAACATGCTCGCGCGTTATCCTTTATTTTTCTCGATGCTGGTGGCGATATAGGGCTTCCGCCGGCCACCTTCAGACGGGGGGTGACTGGGCGCACCCCAATGGGCCGTCGGCCGGTCGACGAGCCTCAAGAAGCCAAACGCATTTTGATGGGGATGTCGACTTGGGGGGTTTTGGTTTCTTATGCCATTTTGGCAATTAGGAGAAACATCAGGGTATATATAGGAAAGTTTTTAAAAATTTTGTTACGACCCCCAAAAATTACAATTAGTCCTCTATCATGGGTTTTCTCAGAAATATATATTTTTGAAGCCTTTCTGATATAAATTTTGAAAAGTGTTCAATAAGAAAGTTGTTCATCTCGGAAAAATGAGTCTGATGGTTTAAAAATAAACTCAATCGGAGTTCATTTGCTATTTTTATAGTCAAAACAAGAATCTTTTACGCGTATAACGATAAAATCAGAAATCGAGTAACTGGTTCTCGAAACCACGCCTTTTCCAACTCGATGAAACTTCATTTTAAAATATTTTTATTTATTTTCTAATACATAAACTCCAATTTTCGATTACCATCCTGTTCCAAGTCCTTAACTTTAATTCGGAAATCTTTCGGCATTGTTCCGGAAATCTCAGGATATTACATTCTCCACTCCTTATAAAATTTTGTACTCGAAATGTCTCCATCCTTATGTCCAATCATTCGGAACCGAATATACGTCCATTATAATTTTATCCGCATTCGCAAGTTATCTCACAGTACACCTGGTCAAAAGTTACGTATTTCATACATTAATACAAATTATACTATTTCAAAACAAAACACATCAAATCAAATATTTCATACCAAAATCAAGCCAAATTTGTCATTTCAATCCTTATTCTTTCATAGGAACTTGCTCAACCATTTTAAATTCATTCATCTTAAAAACAAAGAGGTACACGAATTCCATACAGTAAGCATATGTATCATCAAAAACGAGGAACATAGCGCATGTGCTTTACACACAATCAAATATGGTATCTAAATGAAAACTTAATACAAATTTCATACTATCTATTTTGTCCATAATACAAAATGAAACTCATTTAATTAATATCATATCATTTCATATCACATATGTAAATGACATCAATATCAAAGTTTACATTCATACATATTCCATCGCACTTACAACTTTGTATGGCTGGCAACATAATATACATAACCATCACAATACCCAAAAGATCCATGTCTAATTATAAACTTACATATGTATTCTTATAACGAACGTAATCTCTTATATCAATCAATACATCCATTTTGTCACAGCCAGAAATGACAAATAATCTTACATGCTCTTATGATGTCGATAATCTGAAATCTGTCAACCTCTGTCATTATTCAAAATAGAAAACGTAAAACAATATCTTTCAAAAACCATTTCGAAAATACATTGGAAAAAAATCTTTTACTGTAAATAAAATCAATTTCAAAATCCATCATCGAAAACTCATATCGAGCATCCAGCATAACTCAACTGGACGAAACATAAACAAGCGGCCAATGCCCAACACGCGCACAGATTGGACAATGAACGAAATGATCTCATGTCGATAAGGTAGCGTGTCAATCCATTTCTGATGGACAAGACCCTACAAGCACCCCGGCGGAAACATATGATGAGTCGTAAAAACATAAAAACATGCAACAAGAGTCGAGGTGGAAACATATCATATCGTATAATATCATAAGCAATATGGAAATGCATTAAAATCAAAATGTAATTCGTTTGAAATAATTTTCCCCCCAAAACATAAATATGTTAATCAAAAATAAATCTTTAATGCAAGTTTTTCAAAATACATAACAATCATCCACTATGCAGTCGCGCGTATAGACTAGACAGTGTACGGACCACGACGATAGGGTCGTGGGCCAGACATTTTCTGATGGTTTGGACTCCATAACAAGCGTCCCGATCAAGCCGGAAACAAAACATATAAAAGCACCACGGAGGGTCAAAAATATAAAATCATCAAACACCGTGGCGAAAATATATTTTCGAGCGTCTTGACGGAACGAAGTTTTACAGTTAAAAACATCAAAATCATTTTCAAGCATTGAGATGGAAACATAATACCAAGCACCCCGACAGAAACATATTGATAAATCTCAAAACATGAAAACGTGAATCAAACGTTGAGGCGGAAATATTTTCTTTATCCTTTATAATCAAAATCAAAACATCTGAAAAACTTTCTTTCTTTCTTTCCTTTCCTTTTTTTTTTCAACACATTTTTATATCAAAAATCAAATACCAAGTTTCCAAAACATGGCTGAAAATATCAATTCACGTTTCAGACTATCAGCATCAAAGAATTTCTCGTACCTCAAAACACCTTAAATTCACATTACTTACTTATACATATACATATACAAACCTCATACATTTGACTTAGTATACCCTTACACATACATATATTCATAGTACACAAACATATATCAATAATCTGAATCATCAATATCAATCAAAATCATAACACTTCATACCATATACCATAAATCAAATCAATAACAAACATATTTCCTATATGGAATATGTGTAACAGAAAACTTACTCAGACGATCGGATAGCCTATATCAGCAATCACCGACACCCTAACATTTGCTCTGATACCACAACTGTAACACCTCGCCAGAGGTAGAATGCTACCAGCATGAGACAAGATTGACTTATCTCTATAAGCCTCTGAATTTATCGAAAATTCGACATATTTACTTAATATATATACAGACCACGTGTGCATCACGACTAGCAAAATAATAACCAAAATATCCTAGACTTCTTAAACCTCTATAACTTCTCACAGGACACTTGCGAGGGTGACTGCGGCTTGGGTGATCCACATCTTAAGCATGACTTTCTAAGCTGTCGTGGTTGACCATTCTGGAAGCCAACCTGCAAAACTAACAAACTAGTTTGGTGTGAGTTATAAAAACTCAGTAAGTAACTGTGCTACAGAAAATTTAAATCAATCATATTAGAAGTTCTTTTCAAATTTACTAAGTTACGACACGTTCAGAGTTATCAATATTTGTTATCCTTTATACTTTATTGTAGCAAGTTCTCATATATGCCGATTTATTAACCAAACATTCAAAGCTCACAAAGTATCATCAAATCCATAAAACAATTATACTTCTTTCTATTAAATTACAATCTATCTTTTATAGCAAAACAAAATTACTTTAACTTTATTTAATCACGATAACCTTATAATAGCTTGACATTCGGGATTCAGATGCACTTACAAATATCATTGCACATTTCTCTTGTATTCATGCAAACACAATTTTAGGATTCTTACACCTACATTTATATACCAACACAACATAGCAAACACGCTTTAAAATATCTAATATTCACATCAGTTTCAAATCATTCATTCATTTCACCTAAGCATACACTATCCATATACGTTATGAGTTCTATCATACACATACACATACATACACTTAGACATACATACAACCATCGTGCAACCAACCACGAAGCACACATAACAACCAATACATCACAAAGCATACAATCAAACAACACATATATGGCTGGCTTACGCATACAATGCTCGTACGGGACTCATTACCTATTTTAAAATAGGTATGGGATTAATTCCATCCGAACGGATCCCTAACCAGCTCGACTACTATATTACACGAACATTGACCAATTAAACATACACACATATCATAGAACACAAACTCATTGCACAATCTTTCATATTCAAACACTCGCATAATACATATGTTCAAACATATGAATATACATATTATTACGAACGCCAATACCATAACTTTAACAATCCTTATATCTTTCATTTATCAAACAAACATATTTAGTTTCCTATTTTCTATCTAGAAACCTTTGATAAAAAAAACTTATTAATTACACATATTCATTTAAAAAATGTTTGGGTTATTCTCATTCGTGATCCTGCTTAACCTCTTCAATCTCTATACAAATAAATCACATATATAAACAATAGCTGCTTATTAATATAACTTATTCATACATAACTAATGTCAAATCAGAAAACATGGTTTGCCCTATTTTCCGATTCCATATAAAAAACCTTTACATACCTTATCATCAAACGCATATACAAATATATGTTCATATACTTGTACATTTACTTATTTATTTACTTACACGTAATTATATCATTACAGACTCATACCTTTACATACATCTATACATACACATAGACATTATGCTCATCAATATTTCACTTTACTTCACATCAAAGCATTAATAAAAATTCATACATGTGGCGGTTGATAAACTTAACTATAGGTAATCTTGTACCCCGTACTCAAAATCACCTCTTAACCGTTCTCTTTTATCCTATCCTAACACGTTAGTCGTCTATATTTATGTATATATGTATGTATATATACAAATATTTAAAACACGAATTCACCAATTCAAGTTCTCATCACATGAGTTACTTACCTGGCTTCACGAGCACTCCAGGTCATAGTCAAGTCTACTAAAACAAATGACGAAACATTGTTAGAATCATAACTTATGAAATTCTCGACTTAACTTTGACAAAGTGCCGGATCTTTCCGGGACAACCCAAACAAGTTTGATTTCAACACTTTCAGTTTTAGTAGTCTTAAAATGTCATTATAAACTAACTCAAGTCATCAGTTAACTTAAATTCTCGGTTTACGTGTTTTTGGAAAATCTTCTGAAAATATTTTCACAAACGCTACGGAATGGTCCTAAAACCTCTGAACCTACCTGGATTTATCCAAACATGTTCGTAATATCATATATAACTCATAATTATCGTTAAAATCAAAACACATCATTATATGCAAAAGCCCACTTTTATCGAAAACTAACATATTCGATCAGATCGATCAAACTCATTCTGTTTTCACTCAGATTCTACCAAATGCACATATTCCACATACTAAAACTCAAAAAATTCATTTTATATCATTACGCTGCTCTACGAAACTACTGGATGCATCCGAATATTTAACGGAAAACTTGAAATTTGTGGATTTTTACTGAGATGTCTTACCGAGATTTCGAGGCCATATAAGGACTCCAAACGATCCCACGAATGCGTTAAAATCGAAGGAATTTCGATCGAAGCTACCGTTCATCGTGAGTCACTATTCATCCAAATTTTCCTCCCTCGTTTCGCGTGCAATCGAGCACGGATCGAAAAAAATCATCACTGCCAACTTGTAGTACTCCCCGAGAGCTTCGATTTGGTGGGTGGCTCGAGACTTGAACGAAACGATGAGCCGGGATTGAAAAACCCATACTCGCATGTTATCCTCTTTTTTTCTCACTACCGGCGGCGATCTGGGGCCATCGCCGGCCACCTTCAGATAGGGGGTGACTGGGCGCACCCCCTGGGTCATCGGCCGGTCAGCCGACGAGCCTGAAGATCCCAAATGTGTTTTAAGGGGGAGAGGTCGACTTGGGGGTTTGGTTTCTTATGCCATTTTGGCAATTAGGAGAAACATCAGGGTATATATAGGAAAGTTTTTGAAAATTTTGTTTTGACCCCTAAAAATTGCAATTAGGCCCCTATCATGGGGTTTTTTTAAAAATTTATATTTTGAAGCCCTTCTATTGTAAATTTCGAAAATTATTCAACACGAAAGTTGTTCGTCTTGGAATAAAGAGTCTGATGGTTCCAAAATCAGTTCAATCGAAGTTCGTTTGCTATCTTTATAGCTGAAATAATAAAATTTTATGCGTATAATGATAAAATCAGAAATCGCGTAACTGGTTCTCGAAACCACGCGTTTTCCAACGTGATGAATCTTCACTTTAAAATATTTTGATCTATTTTCTAACACATACACTCCGATTTTCGATTACCATCCCATTCCAAGTCCTTAACTTAATTCGAAAATCTTCCGGCATTGTTCTGGAGAACTCGGGATATTACATTATAAGTAATGGTTTTACTTAACTAAAATATCTGATGAGTTCGCC